>JAGKTI010000426.1:1300-28541 GCA_018397915.1 Birgus latro
CACACACACACACACACACACTCTCTCTCTCTCTCTCTCTCTCTCTCTCTCTCCCATCCTTCACTTCTCCCTCTCTCTCTCTCCAATCCTTCACTTCTCCCTCCTCTGTTTAACCATTCATTCATCTCTTCCTCCGTCCCTGTTTAACCATCCATCCTTTTTGTCCTTCCTTATCCATCCTTCTTTTCCCATTTCCCCATTTAACCCATCCATCCTTTGTCCTCCTCCCTTTCTCATTTGATTATCTATCCCTCCTCTTCCCTTCTTCAGTTATCCATCCATCAGGCTCCTCCTCTTTTCCGACATAATCATCTCTCTTTCTCTTCATCTCCCCCCTCCATCTAACCATCCATCCATCTCCTCCTTCCGTTCCCCACTGAACCATCCATCTCTTCCTTTACTCTCGTCCTCATTTAACCATCCGTCTCTCCCTTCCCCTCATCCCCAGTTAACCATCCATCCATCCCCATTCTCCCCTCCCCATTTTTCCCCTCTCCTGCGTCCACGACTGCAGTTTCACCCGCATCTGGGCCTGGTAGTCTCCCCTCTCCCAATTACTGCATTCAGCTCCCAATGTGTCGTTTTTATAAGCAACTGCGCCTTTTTCCGCTTTCTCTCTTCGGCTGGCTGCTCTTCCATTCCCCCTTCTATACTCTTTTCACCTTAACCTGGCCCAGATTTTCGTCCCTTTGCTACTATTTCACATCGCTCAGTGGCAGAATAAATTAATACTGCACCTCTACATTCTTTCCATAGCCCTTCTTCATGACTTCGCCCTGCTCCAGTGTTAATCTATTGCTACAGCTCAAGATTCAAGATAGAGAGATGGCAGTTTTAGGCCGAGAGAGTGAACAGAGTATAGCTTGAGGTATCTTGGTAGCCCCTTCAGTTCAGGTACCTATTTTTCTGTTTTATTTGTGCCGCTAACAGACAGGTTTTATTCAGTTTACGAGAAGCTTTTGTTATTTAAATTGTTGAGTGGCCAGTGTGGGGCGTACCTGTAGTTCCTTCAGCCCGAGTACCTCATTCTCTTCTTCACCAGGCCTGGCGGTGCGAACGCCATCCATAAGCTGGATCACGAAGGAGCAGGTGGTGGACATTGGGTCGAGTGTGCAACTGGAGTGCTCAGTGCAGTATGCCCAGGACTACCCCGTGCTGTGGGTGAAGCGAGGTGCAGGCAGTGTGCAGGATCTACCCATCTCCACCGGACCTGCTCTTATCCTCAGGGAGTCTCGCTACTCGCTCAGATATGACAAGGGATCGGCCACGTATATCTTACAGGTCAGAACGGTTTTCTGCAGAGTTTGACTAAGACTGTACTGGAAGATATAAGCCCCTTGAATTAGATGGTCTTTATTGTTGTTGTTATTATTATTATTAGTAGTAGTAGTAGTAGTAGCAGCAGCAGCAGCAGTGGTGGTGGTAGTAGTAGTAAAGTAGCAGCAGCAGTGGTTGTGGTAGTAGTAGTGGTAACTGTATTAGCAGTAGTAGTAGTAGTAGTAGCAGCAGCAGCAGTAAAAATAGTTGTAGTTGTAGTAATACTAATAGTAGTAGTAGTAATGGGACCCTCCCCAGACAGCTTTATTGGAACTGGGGGGGAGGGGTATTAGATAGCCTGTAGCCTTCATTAACTCCCTCAGTGAGAACCCTCTCCTAATAAAGAAAATAAATAATGAATACAGTTGATTAAAGTACCAAGAGCAGCCTAATAAAATACGTAATCTGATTCAAGAAGCTACTCCTGGATAACTGATGTTGCATTTATCCAGTTAAATATTTCATGAAGGTATTAAAGGAACAATAGCTCCTTCACCCTTAATTGTGCCTGAGTTTTGTGCTTTTGCAGCTTATTTTAGACATTGCTTTGGCTCTACATCAGCTCCATGGCACTTCTTTGTGACTACCATTATATTTCAGTGTTAATCCCTTTTTACAACTCAGCATTCAAGAAGAGGTGGCAATTTTAGGCCAAGTTAGAGTAAAAAGAGCATAATAATTTCATATTTTTTGTGCCAAAACAGTAATCAAGTCCTTTCACAGATCAAGGACATCCAGGAGAGTGATGGTGGTGACTACATGTGCCAAGTACTGATCGGCATTAACAACCGTATCACTGCCAATGTCAACCTCCTAGTACGACGACCACCAGTAATTTCTGACAATTCTACCAGGTTAGCTGAGAAGTGTTTAATTAGAAACTAGTTATGTCAGAGTGGCATATGCTTGCTTGCCGTATTTCCTATTAGAGAAAAAATTGACTTAAACCTTTACCCAGCCCATACAATTTTAAGATACCCACCTTCATTCCATATACATTTACCTTCACTCATAAGTACTACAGGGGGTGATGTGTTGGAGGTCTTAAGTGATACTAGTGCGTTTGTTTACATCTCACGTCTACTGTCTATTAATATGGTCAGACTTTAGTAGACATAAGATGTAAAGAAACATACCAGTACCATACAAAAATCCCAGTACATCACCCCCTGTAAAATACCTTCCTCACCTTGCCCTGCCATTCACCATTGTCCCACACACTTCATCTTTATCTGCCCAAGAACTTTCTCTCCTTGTCATTATCAGCACTGCACCACATAGCTTACACTGCCCATCTTCACAGGGTGTACTCGTCCCATCTTTGCCCCACAAGTAATCTCTATCCCTTCCAGTCTTGCCCAGTCTCCTGTACCATCCCACCCAACTTTTTGCTCACTATTGATATTTTTTTAACCAGTGAACCAATCAAACTGCTAATACTCTTTACACATGATGTCAAAACCTAATTGGAAATGCATGGTGCATTCGTTTCATTTACACTGGTGGATCTCTTTTTGGATTTTTAAAAAATGTACCGGCATATTTTGTATCATATAGTATACTGTACTGTATTCATATATTAAACAAGCCTACCAGTATATTGATTGATACATGTTGTAATAGACACTACGTCAGTAGATATGAAATGACGTTATTGGATCTGAAGGGACCTGACAGAACCCTGAAGGACATCAGGATTTGTCTTGAAAAACTTTGTTACCTGAATTGACCTGAAATAACCTTAACTGACTGAAATTAATCAGCCTGGGTATTATTCAGCTGAAAGGAACTAAAGGTAGTAGAATTGATAAGGACTACAACCAGAATGGATTTGAATAGAGGAAGTTCCTGAATGGATTTCAAGTTGCCTGAATAGACTGATGTGATTGAACTGACAGCATGGAGGAAAGGAAAGGATTTGCTTGAACCTAAATGGCCTGAGTGGGCATAGATTAAATAAAATTTTAACAACTTCACACTGGTGACATCAGTTTTTGTATTATATTCTTGCTATTACCTGGGAATATTATTTAGCTCAGAGATTTTTCAAACTGCATTAGCAGAACACAGCCATCAATAATTTCAGCAGTACTAGGTCATTAAGTGTGACTTAAGGGTTAAGGGACTGAACAGGGAGGCTGCCAGGGATCGAGCAGCGTGGAGAGCCGCCATTAGGTGACCAAGGCCGACGCATGCAAGCATGTTGGAGCCTTCAAAAACGAAACAAAACAAAACTAGGGAGCTCTCCTGAAAAGAATAAAATCAACTTGTAGTAGCAAGAATAATTTCATTCACTGGATTCAAAGGGATTACATCCTGAAGATGACCTGATTTTTTTTTTTTTTTAGGCATGGAAGAAAGAATCTTGATGTGGCCCCAGGCCCATCTGAAACCTGAACTCTGTGGACTGCAGGCTGAAGCTGACCCTTTCCTTTAGCCCACCATCCTCCTTTTGAGGATTGAGAGTTCAGGGAGGGAGGCTATACCTTCCCCCCCCCCTATTTTTGGCATCACAACAAGCATAACACAGTAGCTCCAGTAATGAATGAACATAATATGCAGTCCAATCAGTACTAGAGACAAAGGGAATTAAAGCACCATAAAAACAGTAAACAAAGCACAATGATATACACACCAACTGGGACATTTTACAAGCTTAAAAAACTGATGAACTTGAGATGGTTCCCTCATAAATTATCTGAAGTCAGTAAATGTCGTTCCCAGTGTGTGTAAGCAGACTTCTTTGACTGCTTTATTCCTACACTATCACTACTACATGCATTACATTCAGAACACTACATCTTTCCATCACAAACGTTTTTTTTATCATTCATTCCAACTTCATGATAACCCAGGCTCACTTCTAAGCATCAAAAAAGGGTTTGTGACCTTTCCTCTAATAAAATGAAGTATGTCAGCTAGGTTTCATATTGCTTAGAGCACACTCAGTACCCCGAGAAAGTGCTCTTGGCACTTTATTTTTGTCATATAAAGTGCTTTAGTATACTGTATTTTGCATACTGTTTTTTTTTTCCCTTTACATATGCAGTGCAGTACAGTGAATTTATTACAGACATAGGCCTACCTCATATTGTGTACAGTACTGTAAATGTTCATATGGTTCCAGATCAGTGGTGGCGAGTGAGGGTGACAGTGTGGAACTCTCATGCTATGCAGGAGGAATGCCCATCCCAGACATTTCTTGGAGGAGAGAGAACAATGCCATCCTCCCCACAGGTGGCTCCATCTACAGGTATGTCATGCTTTACCATTAATTTCTTTTCTTTTTAATATGAATTAAAGATCTGTCTATCCATAGCCAAACACCATAATCTCGTAAGGGGTGGCCATCTGAATTTGAGTTAGTCGTTTTACGGGGAGGGGCACTAACCCTCCACCAACCCACTTGTTGACACGTAGGGAACATGTATAGGTTGGTAATATGGGTACCACACTCCACTGTAAATGGTTTCCTGACTTACAGGAAACTGTTAGGCTTGTCACTCAATGTAAAGTCACCTGAAAAGGAAAGAAGAGTAATAGAAAGTGACAGGAAAGATGGGAGAAATAGGAAGAGAGGAGGACAGACATAGAAAAAGAATGATAAGGGTGAAGGAAGAAGTAGGCTGCACTACATCAAGTGAGTGGATGATGGTCGCCATCACCTACCACCATTAATGATACATTTCTGTAACTATTTTATTTTTGAATATGAGCAATGCACCATATCATAATTGTAATACTGACCTGTAGCCTTGTGGATAATGACTAAATTTCAGTGTATCACTTGACATTAGCTTTTTAGGTATATATTTGAATGCTTGTTTACATTCTAGCACAGACTCAAACATCATGTAGAAAAGTAGTGAGATAGGGTAGAAGATATATTATGTGTTAATCACTGAGAACTTATTGATCCATTACAACCATCACTATAACTTCCAACTCTATGTACTCTCCATCTTTTACTCCATATACAGTCTCTCATCCAGCAATACTTTCAGTTTTGCTCTCCAAGACCATCTTCACCCTGTCTGTGTGTATGCAGGTATTTGAAAATATCTACCCCATCCTGTCGATTCAGCAATGCCCTATCTCACACTTATGCAGAGGCACTGACAAAAAACCTGCATGTGGTGGCCCTGTACACCCTGAGTGAATCAGCTGCGCTGTCCACCTGGAGCCAAACCTACCCATATTTCCCTGCAGCTTCCCATGAGAAGGATCCTAATCCAACCTTGTCAAGATGCTATCAGCCACAAAGGGTGCCAGATCCCTACGATGTTCAGTATGTACTGTACTTTACTGATAGAATGGCCTCGTAGAAGCAGTTGCTTACATGTGGTTGATGGGTTTGCTTGACCAGACAAACTGGGGTTAATTAACAACAACAACTCATAAACAGTAGCTTTTTTTTTTTTTTTTTTTAAATGCCAGGACCACCTTGCCTAGCCCTGGGCTCCTACACTCCTCATGGGGCAACATAGGATTGGATGATGGATGGATCCCCCCCCCCATTCTATAGATCTCATTAGGGTATGCTGTCCACCTTGCTGATGCCTAGAAGTGTTCTGAAAAAAAGTCATTATGTTGCCTGTAACCTAGAAGATTCATTATTATTCACCGTCCAGGTTTTTTCCTAAACAAGACTGTTGAAAAGGATGGTCTTTTGCAGGGCCATCTTCACCTCTGTATGTACATCCTACCCCTCCTAATACATGTACTGCCATGTTCCCAGTTGCTTCTTTGCTTTTGACACTCCACAGACCAAAATAGTGCACAGTAAACTTGCACTTCATATGCCATTACTGAATTAATGTGTCAAGTTTGTTATATTGGTGTTCACTGAAACTGATAATTTCATTTCAAACTGACAGACCATCATTTCAGAGTGACAAATTGTATATCTTACATGCTTCTTTTCATACTGTTAAACGTAATGGGATATCTAAAGTCAGTAAATGCTGCTTTTACTTAGCTGAGACAGATGAAATTAAGATTGATCTTATGTTGCGACATTCCTGCCCAAGTTACTGAACATAAAAGTTGCGCTGCCATGAATGTTCATCTTGCTAGCCTTTCCTGAAGTTATTCTTGAATCATACACCCTACATTAAAGAAAGCCCTTGGTCCACAGAGGAAATGTTCTCCAAATTGCAAACATTCGCAAGGAAGACCGTGGAACCTACTACTGCATTGCTGAGAACCAGGTTGGGCGTGGTGCTCGGAGGAACATCAACGTGGAGGTGGAATTTGCACCAGTTGTCAAAGCTATCCGTCCCCGTGTCTACCAGGTTAGTACCAGAGGGGAATATCCATGCCTTCTCTTCTGTTATCACTATATTTTACTTCAGTTTTTTTACACTGTAACATTTTACAAAAAATATATACAGTACAACACCTGACTATTTATACAGAGGGGTGTAGGTAAGAGATGTATTCAGAGTGTGACTTTGGACAATATGACACAGAAAAGGGGATCAGGTTAGTTGGATGAACTAAGAACAGAGGAGTATATGACATATAGTGTTGGGCACTTCATTTTCAAACATGATAATTGATGGACTGATTCTCAGGCAGGTTTATGTGATGCACATCTATAAAGAAAAATACCCCAATGATATATGCAAATGGTTAGGTTTATGAGGTTCATTTTGGGATTCCAGGTGCTTGAATGCTATGATTGCCTGGTCCATTTCACTGGGTATGCTTTCTCTTTCCTTGTTTTCTGAATCCTACTTTACCAGTACCACATCTTTAGGTGGGAAAAAAACGTTGTGATGATGGTGATGATTAATGCATCCTCATTCTGGCCAGGAACATAATGAAAAGTGCCTAGAGTACTGACTGTTATGTGTGTGTGTGTGTTCATCCAGTCAGCTCTAATCCCTCATGTACCATATCTGTCTACCTTCTTCTTGGCCTACTACACTTCCTCCCACCTTCAGACTTGCTCAGATTTAAAAAAAAAAAAAAAAAATGTAGGTTGGACTTGCTGATTGACTGTTTTATGAAACCAGAGGAGAAATGAGCAATTCGGTTACAGTATGCTTAAGCTGCATGTTTGGATAGGTGCAGCTGGAGACCTTCAGATTATGGCCAGTGAATGCTTCAGAGCCAGAATGGAGCATACTTTATAATTTGTAAAACAGCATCACCAAATGCTTTTAAGTTCCAGTACTTGTTCCCTCTGAAATTCTCTTGCTCAACTCCCTCTGAAATTTACTTGCTCAACATTTAATTCTTTCTGTCCACCTCCATTTATCCAGCTTGGTGGTAAGCTCCACATATTGGTGATTATTTGGTTGCTTTCCTTATCAGTCACACACTACTTATTGCCAAGTTCCCCATATCTTGTTAATTTTGCTCTCTTGACATTTTACGTTTTCTGCTCAGGCATTGCAGTATGATATGGACATGGAGTGTCACGTGGAGGCCTACCCACCTGCTGCTATCACCTGGGTCCACAAACAGGAGTCTATTGTCAACAACCAACACTTCAGGTAATGCACATAGTAACCACAAAGTTGCAGTAAGTCCTCATTTTATATCACTGTGATAGATGCTTTTTTTTTTAAGATGTCAGACCCAGACTGTATCATCATAAAAATTTAAATAATGTTCTATTAAAATTCCATTGCTGTCCATAAAGCTGTCAAGTTTCATTCAGTTTTCAGTATGTACCAGGTGTAGGATAAAATTTAGATAATTCAGAAACCATCCCTGACATAAGTATGAGGAATACCTCTAATGGGTTAATACAGTTGTAATGCAAAATAATGATGGTGTGGGACAACTATTGACCACATTGCCATACAAGTTTATATGTGCAGTATCATGTGAAGTTCTGTATTGTTTTGTTTTTTTCATTTCACACTGTTCTGCATCTTGTTAGTCCAGTGGAGTACTTTAACAGCCCAATTAGCCCCTTCAGTCCATACTGACATGTTTTGTATGTTATTCTGGCTAACACGAGATGAGTTTATTCAACTAAAGAATGAGAGGTTTAATGAGTATATCGCTGAGTATTGCTGACCACGAACAGCCATTGTTTAGTACTCCAATATTCCCTTTTCTGACACGATTTTCCTTAACTCTTAGTATACATAAACTATACCTACTGACACTAGTAAACATAGTAACATCAACACAGTCCTTTATGCTCATGAACAGTCTGTTTAATTGCAGTAATTGTGTATTGTATCAGTATATAGATCCAGAAAAGCTTGAGAATCATAATTAATTTTTAGCTTCAACTTAAGTATTTTCCAGCAGGGCATCATATTCCTTTACTGACTGAAACCTTTGGGCAAATTCTTCTTTACCCCACCCTGTTTGTACCTTGAAGAAAAGGAGGGACCTGGATTGTAATTAAATGTTTGCATGTCATAATTTAGGGGAAGACTGAGACTTAGCAAAGTTGAATAGCTGTCTTAATAATATTCGTTTAGTTGATGAGCATATATCTAAGCCGTCATTTTTTTCAGGGTATCACAGTTCACCACAGCCGATGAGTTCACAGACACAACCCTGCGTGTACTTAGCATTGAGAAGCGCCAGTTTGGTAACTACTCCTGCATGGCCACCAACAAGTTGGGTCAGTCCTCAGCCACCATACAGCTTGTCGGTAAGTTTTAGCTTCCTATCGCTTGAAAAAGGTAAAATGTAACAAATTTTGGAGACTGAATGGCCAGAATGACAGGCAACTAATGAATGAGCCCATATGCACTGAAAAAGCACAGTACTGCACTTGTTCTCACAATTGATTGGTATCAAGAAACTTTGCAAGTACAGTACACTCTACATTGCTTTGAGCTACTGAAATTACTACAGTAGTACTGAAGTATTCACTTGATAAATTAGCAATGAAGTATTTCCTGTGCTGCAACTTTCCATATTTGTAGTGTACTTGTTTCATATGATTAAGGCCAAAAGTAGCAAACTCTGTAATAAAAACTGTTGTTCTAATATCAGTGCAGATACATTACTTGATATGAAGTCTGATGAACTGTAACATGAAATTCCTCAGAGTATACCCCATACAGTATATAATGGTCATGTCTGCTTGACTCATTCCTATCAAGCATGCATATATCATATGAATCAGTAGCAGCATGAGTGATGATTTGCATTAAAGAACAAACAACTACAAAAGTTCTCTTACTGAGAATCTTGATGTCATATTGTTAGCTTCTGACTCATGCATTGCTAAAGTATTGGACTCCAGTATGATATTTCTCTCTATCACCACTTCCAAATGCCACAATGAGATGATTGCATGAGAGAAAGCTGCTGGGTATGAGTGGCTTTTGAGTGAAGCCTCTGTAGCTCAACTGTCTTGCCTTCCTCACCTGTACTTCTCTGGCTGTTGTAGAGACCACCACGCCCGTCTGCCCGCCTGCGTGTGGTACCCTCACCTACTCTGCGGCCCACACGCCCACGCCCTCCGCCCTGGCACTCCTCGCCCTCTTTGCTGCTATCTTCCTCAGGATCTAAAGAGGTAGGCAGTATTTAGTCTACCTGACTGGCATCATAAAGCTGTATGTACAAATTTCTGTAGTCTCATATGCAAACAGTAGCTGGGAGCATGGCCAGTATTATTCTTACATGCACTTAACTTCTGTAAGAGTACTATGCAAAATGATTAGATTATTAAGGAACATACTGTATGAACCAGCACCTACAATACTGAACTGCATTTCCTATCAAGTAAAACATCGATAATATATAGTGCGTTAATAATACAGTACTGTACTACCAGAATGTTGTTTCAATACTTGTACAGTGACAGTATCATACAAATTTTGCAGTTCTACTGATCAGTACAGCACTATCAGTACATAAAATGTATAATATTTTACTGCCCTTAAAGGTCTTTTAATGGCTGATTTGTAATTAAATTGGGTCAGTAAATTAACAGACTGTAGTATCTTTCAACCTAGATTAGCATACTCTACTTGAATTCACCATTTCTGACAGATGTATGCCTCTAATTATGTAGTGTATTTAACTGCATGCATGGTTCTTTAAAAAAAAAGCAAAGTATGAAAATGAGAAATAACATAATCCATAACTCAGCATTGTTTTGAATTTGAGAATGATGAGTAAAAGAATATATGAACACTACAGTACTGTATTGATAACGGACTTTTATATTTTCCATGTCCTTTTTTTATTTCTTATTTATTCTTTTTTTTTTTTTTAATGTTTGAAATTGGAAACCTGGTGTAGGTGATGATATTGATGTCATCTAACATTATCTTTATCATGAGTCCCATTTTTTACACAGGGTAGTGGGATCAAGAATGTGGCTCCCAGATCTCTTTTGAGCAGGAATATGTGGAGAAGGATGTCTTAGTTCCCAACGTATTGTAACATATGAGTTGTAAAGCACCTTGCCCACTTCCTCAGTTTGTTTAATTCCAGTAGAGAAATAAAACATGAAAAATAATTTAACAGTTGCACTAAAAACAGAATATAACAGTTGCACTTTTACTGAGGCAGTAACTGAAACAGTAACTGAAATAGTCATGAATGGTAAGGCACCAGATATGGATAAATGAAGCCCATACCTGCTGAAAGCTGCAGTATTAAATGGAGATGCTGAATGAGCGATGAATAATTTGGTATCCCATGTAGTGCAATTCTATAATGTCAGATCTAACTAGTATTGCTTACTAGTATTGGTTTAAAACAGTGAATTACTGTATTAGTTTGACTAGTAAGCAAAGAATAATATTTGATTTAAAAAATGAGAGCATGGCATAACAAGACAGTTGACATGGCCAAGAGAACATGTGAATACAGAAGCAAGATGAAATAGAAATGGTACTGATGGCCCAAAGGATATCGGCAATTCTTTGTTTATGGTATGAGTGTCCAAGATATAACAACAGGCCTTTTTTCGTAAAGCAAGCATATCTTGTGGCATTTGGTACTGGTTAACCCAGTAGTATTCTGAAATAAAGTTGATAAGAAGGGAAGTACGTACAAGAATTAAGTTTACATCATAATGACATCATCAGGGATAACACTGTATTATGTCATCATTTCATTTTGTTGTAGTTGTCTTACAATACAGCACTACGTTACATTCATGGAATACAGTGTGGTGCACAACTAACTGCCTTTTCAGTATTTGCCATCTGTTAGTAAAACAAAGGCTGTTCACAACTGGCCATGCAATAAGAATCAGTAGCAAGCCCAATTTGGTACAAGCTGTTTACACATAGTACTGGAAAGGAATGCCATCATATGCTATAGGTTAAATACTTACAAGTAGTGTTGCCATCAGGTGACCCTACACTGAGTGACAAGCCAAATTTTCTTGTACACCAGGAAACCATTTACAGTACTGCATTGGAACCGAATGATGCCTGGTGGGTCAAGGCATTGCAGCCAAATTAAGTCTGTAAGGATTTATATCTGAGGGCTGGTTAGAGTTTATTGCTCAAATAATGCCACTCAGAGGCAAGTGTGGCTGGCCAGCCTTGCCTTCAGTGTTGGGAGTAAGTAGCATAGTCCCAAGCTCGTTGGTAACAGAGGATCACACAATGGATGGAAGGACAGATAAACTTCTTTTTGGGATGAGCAGCTGCTCCTTTTCACTTTAAATGTCTAGACTGAGTAGCTTAGCTTGGCATCCATACACTCCTGTTGGAGAGGGAAAAAAAACATTTAAATGATGATGATGGCAAAGATGATGATTATAATGATGGCAATGACGATGAAAAATTGTTTTTCCTTTCAGAGCACATGGTGCCCAACATCCGTTACCGAGGTGTCCTGGTGTACACAGCAGGGAGCAACACATCCCAGACACCCCAGGCTGGCTGCTCCATCCTACTTCTTCACTCTCTCTCTTTCGTCCTTTTTCTGAGACTGTAGATTGTAGCTTCTTGGTGACAGATTCTATATTGAATCCTTCAATCTGATGACCTATTTTAAAATTTCATTCTCACTACGTCCACATAGTTTTGTTGCATTTAGGAGAGATTTTTCTATGAGGATTAGATTTAGCCTTCACTGACCCCTTGAGTATCAAAGGTCTCTCCTGAAGTGAATCAAATTGTCTGGAGGTAATGAGAATAAAGAAGTAGAATAGTCACCAGATTCAAGGGATTTAGGTATTGGAGCTGTGTGCACCACAAAACTTGTGATTCTCGAGGATATTTGGTGAAGTGCATATATATATGGTTGTTTGCAGTGCACTTTGCCACTGAGGTCTGCCACTGAGAAAGTATTCTGACAGTGAAACACAGTTTAATATCTTGTAGTTATCAATATTGCACCATATCACCTAAAACATTCTCATCAAGTATCATGGATATTGTCAAAACATGCTATGATTCATAATTTTCATCCAGGTTTTATCAGTAAAAGTACTGTAGTGATCTCTTCACCTTAAACAGAACTTGTACAATACTGCATTATTTTTAGCTTCAGACAAAAATCTAAAAAAAACAAAAAAAAACAAGTGTGATTAGCGAAATGCTGTAGTGGCAAATATTAAATTGTTACATGGTAAACAATTCTACTTACTATATCATGCTCTGAAGCTCTGTAAGAACTGAAAATGGAAAACAGGAGCTGCAGTAACTAAACCAAGATATTATTGTATTATGTAGCAATGTTCTGTAGTGTGACAGTAAGCTAGGGAAAGATGTGGCCATTGTGGTGTCAGCTTTACCAGACTATGTAACACTGCTGCCTCACACATGGACTAATGGAAATGACAATGAATACATAAGTGATAACCAAGTTGTAACAAATTCCTTTTCTTAGTGCAAATAACTGAAGCAAATCTATTACTTGTGCAGATATAGATTAATATGCATATGCTTTTACCATTGCTCATCTTGAAAATGCAATTTCTGAGTAGATCAGTATAGCAAAAAACATAAGAAGACTGTGTCAAAGCTAAATAAAAAATCTTTAGTATTATAAGAAACTGGATCATGTGGTGTAGCATATCATATGCAGTGGAACCATGATGACTCAGGAACCTTATACCTGTAGTGATGTGGGTCATTTCAGAGCAGCGTACTATTAGGCAGTACCTAATATATACACGTTGCAATGTATCCCCGCATAAATCTGTACATACATTTTTTTTTATCATATAGTGATTATGCACATGGATGGAAAGATTTTGATTTTATACACATTTTTATCATCAATGAACAACAGTACAGTACTAGTACTACAGAGCTTTAGTACAGTATTTCATTTGCTGTAAATTAAACAACTTTTGTGAAAACAGTTTAAGTGTATATTTCACAGGGTGAGATTTATAGTCTTAGCCCAAATGCATTTTATTACCTATGGTATTTGTATAAATTTAGTGCAATGTCAGGTGTGATGTCTGTAGAATAAACTTGAGAGAATGATCACGTGTGGATGAGTTGTGTCACCACATGCGTCATATCGCATAACAGTGTTACACATGGAATTTTGTATGTGTTCCTTTCAATAAAAGAAAAATACTTTTACCCTCGTTAACCTCCTGCTTAAAGTTCTGCAGCCTCTTAACTATGTGTTTATAGATCAGCTGAGATAAGATTTTGAGTGTAAAGAAATGCATTGGATATTAGCCCTATCCCAAGGTGTAGGAAGAATAATGATGCAGTAAAAAATATATACAAAATAAATTAAATAAAAATGATATGTTGGTAGGTGGTGGCGACCATCATCCACTCACTTGATGTAGTGCTGCCTACATCTTCCTTCACCTTTATCATTCTTTTTCTGTGTCTGCCTGCCTCTCTTCCTATTTCTCCCATCTTTCTTGTCACTTTTTATTACTCTTCTTTCCTTTTTGGGTGACTGTACGTTATTAAGTGACAACCCTAATGGTTTCCAGTATGCCAGGAAACCATTTACAGTACAATGCTGGGTGATAACCATATAACCAACCCATATATGTTCCTTACTTGTCAACAAGTGGGTTGGTGGAGGGTTAGTGCCCCTCCCCGTAAAACAACTAACTCAACAAGTGGCCACCCCTTACAGGATTGTGGCGTCTGGCAATAGATAGATGAAATTACCTCAGAATTTTCCCCTTAAGATTATTTCTGCTGTTAATTCATCTCAAATATTTGTATAATAGAACATAGCTGCATAAAAAGTGATATGCCTAGCCCAATACTTCTACGGGCTCTCTACCCTGAGCCCGTGCCACACCTGTGTGGCGAATCTCATCATCATCATCATCTTGAAATTTCGAAGGTCAAGGGTTGCACAGTTCATGATTATTTACTGTAGCACTTAAAATGGCAATCTTGAACAATTCGTCTTAGCTGAACAGTATGTTATACGTCGGTGGAAGATGGGTTAATTAAAAATAAGTATTTTAGAAAATGCCATTAAGTGAAGCTACTGTAACATATTTCTTTGGTAGGATTCCTTACCTAGTCTTAAAACTGACTGTTAGTACTACTGCTACTTGATTATTGTTTTCACACACACACACACACACACACACACACGGAAGCATATCTTACAGGATAAAAGGCTTTGTGTGTGTGTGTGTGTGCAGTTATATATTGCCCTAAAATCTGAATGTTATTTAACACCAAAGAGACTGGAAGAACGAGGAGGTGAGGAAGGAGGGGTTGGAGGGGGGTGGAGGGGAGGGAGGAGGTAAAGGGGGAAGGGGGGGGGGGGGGGAAGGGAGGGGAGGACGGAGGGAGGGGAGGGAGGAGGGATGGAGGAAGTGTGCTTTTACAAGGAGGAGGAAGAAGGATGGCAAGAAGTGGAAAGACATGGAAGGGAAAGGAAAGGAGGGGAAAAAAGATATGAAAAAAGAGAGGAGGAAGAAAGGACGTGCAGGGGAGGGAGGTGGTGGAAACAACCAAGTTGGCGGAAGGGGAGGGGTCTCGTTCTGGGAGGGAGGGAGGGAGGGTAGGGAGCAATTGAAGGGGTGGAATTTGCCGGCTCTTGCAGTCAGTCGGGTTTGAAATGTGAAGGGTGGAGGACGTCTGCGATTTCGGTAAGGTATTTTTCCTTTTTCCATTCTTTAATTGCCTTTATGATGATTGTAATGATTTCAGTTTGTATTGTAAACATTTCTGAATATTTCTAAAGTTTACTCAGATAATTTAAATCGTAATTACTGAAAACAAGGATAACAGCTGTGTGCGGGGTTGGAGGTGGAGTATGTGTGTGGAGTTTGGTGCACGTATGTATAGAAATTTGGGTATACTTTGTGTGTGTGTGTGTGTGTGTAACTTAGGTGTGCACGTTGGCTACTTGCGTGATTGCATGTGTGAATTTTGGGGGGTCTGGATTTTGGGTGGGTATGTGTGTGGATTTTGGGAGGGATTTCAGTGTGGATTTTAAGGGGGTTCTTTGTATGGATTTTTGGGGGGTTCTTTGTGTTTTCTGGGAGGATTGTGTGTGGATTTTGTGAAATTTTGGTTATTTTAATTTTTATTCGTATGTAGTTTTTAGTGTGATTGCTTATAAGGATTTTGTCTTTCAGGAGTGTGAACTGGGAGAGAGGGCACCATGACGAAGAGCAGAATGGCGTGTAAGTGAAAAGTGGCCACCATTTCCGGTTTCCAGGCATTTAGCTACTACAGGAACCACTACTAGTTCAACCACAACCATCACTTTCGAGGGGGCATTTAACTGCATACTAATTTGATGAGTATACTAAAGCCTTTTCAATTTATTAATTAATATTATAGATATCATTTTATGCCAACATCCATATAACTTTTCTGGAGTGATTAGGTATGGATCGAGTGAGAAATGAAGTGCGAATAACTGGAATTGTTCGGGAGATGGCTGATCGAGTTGAGCAGAGGGTGTTACGATGGTTTGGGCATATGGAGAGAATGGATAATGAGCAATTGGTGAAAAAGATAACTAGATCTGATGTAAGAGGTGTAAGGCTGAGAGGAAGACCACGAACAAGATGGATGGACAGTGTGAAGAGAGCGTTGGATAGGAAAGGGTTGTCTGTTGAGCAAGGAAGAGTGGCTGTGCGTGATAGAAATGAATGGAGAGAAATTGTGAATGAATAAATGATGACAGCGCTGAGGGGATATTCTCCCGCATTTTGTCGGATCAGCTGATCAGGTCAGGTGTGGGTAAGGGGATGAGTCCTTTATGATGCAGCAGGGATAAACGAGCTTTGCTGTCGGGCCCTACTGAGGATGTCACTGAATGCACTGCGCAGTTGACCCTCGTGCTTTATAGTGCGGTGAGGAACTGTCCCTTCTTCCCTTTGTGGCTAAGATGCGAATGAATGTGTTTGAGTGGATGAGTAAATTGGGAGTGTCGACCTGTCTTGGTTACCTCTCTTTTCTTGGGGTAAGCAGCCTAGGTATATAGATGACTTTTCTAATGACTGATCCCTAGGCCCTTTTCTGTTACTGGATGGCCATGTCTAGTTAGATTAGAAAGGTAATTTCACTAGTAACCAAGGAGACATTCACAATAAGTTTGGCCAGATTGTTAGTTTGTCAATTTCGTTGTTCTTTGACAAATAATGGTATGGCTCTTGCATTCATCCCATAGCACTTCATGACTAACCTCATATTTTAGTATTAATCTAGTATTATAATTCAGCATTCAAGATAAATGACAGTTTTAGGCCAAGTTAGGATAAAAACAGTATAGTAATCAAGGATTCATTCAAATGCGACCACATCTTTGTATTTTGAGTTGTGGGCTACGGAAGCAAGAATGTGTAGCAGTTGTGTTACTGGAATCATTATCAGTCCTCAGTAATCAATTATCCAACATCAATCGTCAATCACTCGCCAATCATCCATCATCATTCAGACTCCTATCTCACCCCATGGTAGGTTGAGATAGGGTCCATAGAGCCAGAAAGTACTTATCATACGGAGATATTAACAAGTTTGTCCACTTGAATGCACCACACTCCCATTCAAGCCCCTGAAATCCTGTAAGTGAATCCTAGTCATGAAGAAGTGCTATATGATGCATTGTCATGAAGTGCTATATGATGCATTGCCTATCAGATTATGGCATTAGACCTGTTTTACCCTAGCATGGCCTAAAATCTCCCCTTCCCCCCCCTCCCTCTCTCTCCCTCCTGTCTGTTAGTGTTGTCAGATAATTATGGAATGCCTGTTTTACCCTAGTATGGCCTAAAATCTCCCCTTCCCCCCCCCTCTCTCTCTCCTTCCTGTCTTAGTGTTGTCAGATAATTATGGAAGGTTAAATTGACCAAGGACACTCATTCCTACATTATAACCAAGGATGAGATGGAGGGATGGAGTGGAGAGATGGGAGAGGGAGTGTGAGTTAGAAAGACTGAGTGTAGATAGATACAGGAGAGAGGGCTGTTGCTTGGTGGGATGGAGAAATGAGAGAGATGTGAGTTGGAGGGATGGAGTGGAGAAATATTGGAGGGGAAGTGTGAGTTGGAGGGAGGCAGCTTAATAACTGAGGACTGCAATATGGAGGCAATTTTTGACCCTCGATGTGATTAGGGCATCTCCCAGTAGACAGACAAGACAGATTACTGAATTCAAGCAACTACACAGTACTGTATTGATGTGAGAGTGTTAGTGCAGTCCAGTGAAAACAGTGACCAAGGAATCTAATTCTGACTTGCATAACTATGAAGCTGATCAAATTTTGTGTAGTCACTAAAGTACTAATGTTGAGAGTGGGCCAGTTCCATCAGATGAAGATCAGACAAAAGTATAGCCAAGTGGTAAGATCATTTTTCTCATGGCTGAGAAATAGTAATGAGATGGAGATAGTTTTTTAGCCTAAAATTGGTAATGATTTTTTTCTAGTTTAATATAGCTTTATGCCAGAATGTGAATTTCTTGCCTTTATGCCATTGCCATAGCATTTCTTTGAACAGCATAATTGTTAACCTCATCATTTAGAGACTGATGGTAGGGCAAGTTAACAGAATATGAAGTAAACTATGCAAGAAGTACAGTATTAGAGAACTGTTGACTAAAACCTTGAGACCAGAGTTTTATCCAGTGTGGGTGAAGACAGATGTAAAGTAAGTATATGTAGGTGCATTAATAGAAATTTAAAGTACATTTCATTAGGCATGTGAAGAGGATGGAAGATGACAACTGGATGAGGAGGGTGAGAGGTGTGAATGCTGAGGGTAGAGTTGAGAGGAAGGAGTAGACTGAGACGGTGTGAGAACGTAGAGAGGATGGGTGAAGAGTGTGAAGTGTGAATGTTGAGGGTAGAGTTGTGAGGCAGACTGAAACTGACCTGGTATGAAGTCAGTGTGAAACCAGGGTTAAGGGGCTGAATAGAGAAGCTGTTAGAGATCAAGTGGCATGGAGAACTGCCTTTAGGTGATCAAGGCCAATGTATGTAAGCATCTTGGAGTTTTTATAAAAGAACTAATGAAGGAAATTTTTATAAGTTTTCTTTCTGTGAGCCCTTAGGTGAGTAAAGAAGTTGAGATATAAATGTAGATACTTTCTCTATTGTGTTTTACCAATCCTTGCTTTCTGCACTCTGCCTCACCATTTAAGTGGAAAAGATCAGGATCGTTTCGTTTCGTTTCGTTTTTGAAGGCTCCAACATGCTTGCATGTGTCGGCCTTGGTCACCTAATGGCGGCTCTCCACGCTGCTCGATCCCTGGCAGCCTCCCTGTTCAGTCCCTTAACCCTTAAGTCACACTTAATGACCTTGTCCCATGTCTTTCTCGGTCTACCCCTCCCAACCCCTCCCCCAATATTAACACCTCTCACCCTCTGTACCCAATTATCATCCCCCATCCTCTCCACATGTCCAAACCACCTCAGCCTACATCTCATCACAACACCAATACACTCCAGTCCCATCCTACCTCTCAACTCTTCCATCGTAAACCCTGCCCCCCCAGGCCTTGCACACAGGGACGCACTGCACATCCACCTAATCATTGTCATTTCTGTACGTTTAAACCTGCGAATATCCTCTTCCTTTACTGCCCAGGTCTCACTACCAAACAGCATCACACTCCTAACACATGCTGCATACAAAGACCCCTTAGCACGTAAGGAGAGTTCTCTGTGTCAGGAGAGGCAACAGCTCCCTGAACTTCTTCCAACCACTTCTCACCCTAGCAACCGAGCTAACTCCAGCCCCACCTCCAGCACATAACATGTCTCCCAAATAACGAAACTCCTCCACACACTCAAAAGACTCGCCTGCAAGTTCAACCCTCTTCCGCCTAACAATCTCCACCTGCTCTCCCTGACACGCCGCACACATGAAATCAGCATCATCTCGCAGTCTACCTCTAATACCACTACATCTCTTGTGCACCCACTTATCACAAACACTACACAAGATGGAATTGCTTCCCACACCCTTGTGGCAAACTGCACATGGCCACTCTCCCTCTTCTCTGATTGTACCACCACCAACCCTGGATATCATCACTTTTTTATCTGCATTTACCCTTAAGCCCTTGTACCCCATACCATCTCTCCACTTCTTAAATCTTTCCTCCGCCTCCTTTTCATTCTCCGCAATCAACAAATCATCAACATACAACATCTCCCATGGGAGTCCATCTCTGAAGTCACGTGAGAGGGCTTCAAGCACCATGATAAACAACAAGGGACTCAAAACTGACCCCTGATGCACACCAACATTCACGGAAAACTCATCACTCAAAGCTCCATTCACTCTTACCTGGGTGCGAGCACCCATGTACATGGCCATAACCACCCTAACCAGCCACTCTTCCAACCCTAGCTTTCTCATTGCCTACTTCACCACCTCTCTAGGGACTCTGTCAAAGGCCTTTTCCAAATCAACAAAAACAAAATACAATTCCCTTTTCTTTCCAATATATTTTTCCTGAAGCTGTCGAACAATGAATATGGCATCAGTGGTCCCCCTGCCTGGCATAAACCCAAACTGCATCTCATTGATATTCACTCTTTCTCTAATCATACCTTCTAGAACTCTCCCCATTACTTTCATTATCTGATCTAAGAGCTTTATACCTCTGTAATTTCCCCTTTCCAGGGCATCACCCTTTCCTTTGTACACATTTACAATTACACTCCTCAGCCAATCATCTGGGACAACACACTCATATATAATCCTATTTATCAGGTCAGTGACTAACCTCATCCCAGTATTCTCCTGAGGCCTTCAACATTTCGGCAGTCAACCCAGACACACCTGCCGCCTTCCCCACCCGCATCCTGCCTATTGCCTGACTCACAGTAGCAGCGTCAATCAAAGGCCAAGGGCCAAACTCTGGATCAGCGGGCTCCAAACCTTCTCTATCCCAATCAAACTCCTCATTCAACATTCGGCTATAATGCTCCCTCCATGCATCTTTAATATCCTCACTGCTCACCACTACCCTTCCATCATCATTCTTCACACACTGCTCACCTACAAAGTCCCGATTATCCCTCTTCACCTGATTTGCCACCCTAAATATCATATTTTTCCTTTCTCCATGATTTAGATTATCAAGTAAAAGTCTCTGTGGCCCAGACTTCGCCCTGTATACCTCTCTTCTAGCCCTGCGCTTGGCAGCCAAGTACTCCTCCCTGTTACCACCATTCTTCCATTCCTGGAAAAGCCTTCTTTTCTCCTTAACTGAAGCTTCTACACCCTCATCCCACCACCAAGTTACTTTGTCTTGGTGGGCCTCTTGTCCAACCGCATATTGTATCGGTAACTCTCAAGAGGTTGTTCTTAAGGGCTCTATACTGTTCATTAACGTCTCTATCTACGGCTTCCTGTTCAGCCACCACTCTCCTCATCTCACTATAAAAGGCATCCCTTAGAATTAAGATTGTCAGTATTATCAATAGATGGTTCACTGTTTGCATTACCTCAAGTTCTTGAATAGGGGAGTAGTCTGTATAGGAACAGATGCATTGGTTACAAGGCACACTTGAATGTGAATACTTGGTGAGAAAAACTTGTTTAATAGAGCCCTTAACTCAGTTGTAGGTTCATGATTATCTGCATGTGAATCTGGGGGACTTCAGACTGAGGCTGCTTGAGATGGGTGAGTTAGATATAGCCTTCAGTTATGCCCTTCAGCATAAGATTTATGTAGTGTTGTGGTAGCACTCTCATAATGTCATTGTAGTTAAACGGTTAATGAGTTCTAAAGCATATTTTTACTTCAGGGCAGTTGGAGGGGAGGGGCAGCATGATAGCAGAGGAGGCCACCCCTGCTGGGATGGTGTCTGGTGGCAGGTACATACTGCCACCACCACCATTATTGATATGGGGTCATAGCTCAGCTGGATATTAAAAAGGTGAGTACTCTTTAATGTAGTCTAGCTACTTAATCATCTAGATGCCAGTCTGTTGAATAATCGTTGATTACCTAGGTATGCGTACATACTATACATCAACATGTATGGGTTTCTTTAAATCTTGCCATGGTACTAATTTTTGCTAAATGCCAGTTGGTTGCAAAACCAGTAGGTGTTGGGAAGTTAGAATGCACTAAAGCCTATAGTTAAATAACTTTGGAAGTTAAATTTGCAAGAGTGTTCCTGAAACTTGTTAAACTCAAATTGTTCAGTGGAAATACTATTAGTTGGTGTAATGCTGAAGTGGCAAGCCTAAAACAATCACCACCCATTGCACCTTATGTCTGATTTCCTTTAGTTTTGAAGCTGTTGAAGTAAGATATAGCCTTTATTTACCCCCTTCACTATAAATATTTTCCCAAAGCTGGTTAAAATTATTGGGGGTTGGCAGGAATGACTACAAGGAAGTGACTGGATTCTGTGGGTTAAACAGAGACCCTGCATTTGAATGGGGCATCAGTGTTAGGATGGTATAGCCTTGCCTTTTATGCGAATTTGTGCTTTTCTAATCTCCATTGGTACATTTTCTTTGCTCACCTTTTATTTTATTCCTGCAATTTCCAGATTATTTTTAGCATACATATTTTGAACTGAAAGATAAAGCCTTCATGGATCCTGTGAGAGCTAAGTGTAAGATTGCCTGGTAGTGGCAAGAATAAAACCCTGATGTCATCAGACTTAAGGAATTAGCAGTACGGGTATATCCGCATTTGAAGTTATCCCTAGATTCATCTGAAATTTTAGCCAGGTGGATTGCAAACCCAGGTTGTCCCTCTCATGCAGTCCACCATCCTCCCTTCAGAGGATAGGGGAAAGTAGTTGAGGAATGTTTCTATAACTAAGCAGTTAAGCAGCTGTAATATCAGGCCCACCACAAGCTCTCTTGATCTTGACATTTTTTTTTTTTACTGACTTGTTTTTTCATGTACTATATATTATTTTAAAATACTGTACTGTCTTGGAGTACTTCTAGCAATACATAGGTAGGTAGTTAAGCACACAGGAAGTATGATGGATTATATTTGTGTATTAGCAATGTTTACAGTTTTTGCCTTGTTAAAAAAAAAAACTTAACCCTAATCTATAAGTATGAAACCCACCTGTAATTTGGCTATAATCACCACCACCACCACCACCCAAAATGGGATGATAGTTTTTACCAGTTACAAAGTTGTGGAAAAATTAATGAAAAATGATTGACCAGGAAAGTGAGGTGGAGGGACTGAGGAGACAGGATGAAGTTTTGTGTGGAGGTACATGAGAGGGGTACCTGAGTTTGAGAACGGGCAGCTTGATGACAGGAGGCGAAGTGAAGGCAGTCTGTGAAAACTACCAAGTCTTAAGGTGTTTGGCTATTAATAGGAAAAGAAAGTCCAGTTGGATGTTTTAAATTTGCTTTGGTTGCTCTGTACTGTGTAGTTGCCTGGTGGTCTAGTGGGCCAGGGTGCTTCAGCTATACGTGTTTTGGGTTGCTAGGTCTTTTTCAGGTACTCAGGTACTGTATTTACACTCCTGGATGTTTGGAATATGTTAAGGATTTGACTGCTGTTTAGATCCCCAGGTGGTCTTGTGGGTTAAGGTGCGCCAATGGGATGATGTTTGGAATTTAGATGGGTGTGTTGACTATTGTGTATTTACTGTAGCTGCCTGGTGGTCTAGTGGGTTAAGGTGCTCCAGCTAATTGTGCTTTGAAATGATGGGTATTTTTTAGGTATGGTTTTACTCATGGTCTTTTTAGGTGCTCCAGCTGGCAGGCATTTGAAAATATTTGGTGTGTTTCTCTGTAAGCTACCCAGAGTGTGTTTGTGTGTTTAGGTGCCAGGTGGCCTAATGGATTGAGGTGCCTGGTGGTTTAGTGTCTAGGTACCTGATGGTTTAGTATGTTTAGGTGCCTGGTGGTTTAGTGTAGATGCCTGGTGGCTTTGTGTGTCTAGGTGCTTAGTGGCCTAGTGTTTAGGTACTTGGTGGTTTAGTGTGTTTAGGTGCTTAGTGGCCTAGTGTGTTTAGGTGCCTGGTGGCCTAGTGTGTTTATTTGCCTTGTGATTTAGTGTGTTTAGCTGCCTGGTGGCCTAGTGAGTTGGTGTCTGATGGCCTAGTGAGTTGAGGTACCTGGTGGCCTAGTGAGTTGAAGTGCCTGGTGGTCTAGTGTGTAGCTGCCTGGTGATTAGGGTGCCTGGTGGTCAAGCAGGTTTGGGTTTCTAGTGCCTCAGTAACAACAGGTTAGTATTTTAGTTTTTGGGGTGCTCCAGTTCAATCAAATGAAAGCAAACCTGTTAATGTATTTTTTGTATTTGCAGGAAGTGAGCTGACTTTAAACTTGGGTGAAGTTGTATCAAGACAGCAAGATCAATCCAGCTGTCATTGGGAATATGCCTTATGTTCCAAGAAGATTGGTAATGTGTTAAAACTGAGTTTTTCTTTGCTTTAACTTGGCCTAAAATTAACATCTTTAAATCTTGCATTTAACTATGACAGATTAAAATTAATGTTGCTAATCACAGAGAAGTGCTGTGGAAAGGATGTAGAGCCATTGCTTTATTTTATTAATCTAAGTGATAAGCTGCCAAATGAAAAATCTTGGCCAAATTAAGGTGAAAGAATTATAGATGTACTGTATATACAGAATGTCCTCATGGGGTAGTCATGAAGTGCTGTGGAATATTAAAGGACTATATTTGTACATAGAGAAAGTCATTGTTTACTTAGATATTTATTTCTATTATCCAAGTAGTTGACTGAATTATATTGTGCCCAGACTTATATGAGCATGAGTATGGTGGACTGCAGACTGAATTTGCCCTTCACCTGTAGTACACCATAATCTGTAGGGAGGATTGGGAGGTATATGACCAAGGAGACTCCTGTCTTAGGGAGATATGTGACTAGTAACAGACACTCTTAAAGACAACCGTCTCTGGTACCTATAAAGTTGGTTATGACTTATAACCAAGGAGACTCCTGTAGTCCACCATTTTTAGGGAGGATAGGGAGGGAATTGAGAAGTTTTGTTTAATGGGATTGAACTGAGGGACTAGTTGATCAACCCCAGTCTGCCTAGCCAAGCAGACTCATCAACCAGAGGCAAGCAACAGCCTTTGCAGGGCCACCCAGTGCAATGAACTGATGTTCCCTTGCAACTAACTGCCATGCAACAGCAAGATGCAGAGAAAAGTGTGGAAGTTTGGTTCCTGGATGGGTGCTGCATTTGCATTTCCACCCAGTTAGCAGGGGCACCATAGTAGGCCCAAAATCACACATTATCTGGGAATATGGTTACCACCCAACATTGCAATTGGTTTCCTGGGTTGCAGGAGAACATTAGGCTTGGCACTCAGTGTAGAACCACCTGAGGTGGAAAGAGAAATATAAAGTGACAGGAAGGAAAAGGAGAAATAGGAACAGAGGAGGGCAAACACAGGAACAGAATAATAGTCAAGGAAGTAGTAGGCAGTACCACATTGAGTGGATGATAGTCACCACCATCTACCACCCTGAGGGACTAGTAACCAAGAAGACTATGAAAGCAAGTCTCCTGTGCCCACAGTTTATTTTTGTCATACCACATTGATATGAGCAGTAGGTAACCAAGAAGACTGTGCCACCTCAAGAAGGCAACCCTCTCCATCACCTAAAAAATTTCATTGTTGTAGCATGTTTTCAAACCTGACATCCCTATTATTCCCTTTTGTCTCAGTTTATGGTAGTGTGGTCAGATTGGAGAGTTGATATGACTAAATGAAAATGATATCTAGGGCTGGTGGTTTTACTGTCAAAGCAGAGGGAGAATGGCCATGCAGTTTCCCACAGTTGTGTGGGAAGTAATTGCATCTTGTTCAGTGTTTGTGATGAGTGCTAAAGAGATGCAGTGGTTTTAGAGGTAGATTGAAAAATGCAGATTTGGTGTGTGCAGTGTGTTGGGGAGAGCATACAGAGATTAAGGCATGAAAGGAATAATCTTGCTGGTGAGTCTCTTCAGTGTGTGGAGGAGTCTTGTTATCTGAGGGACATGTTATGTGCAGGAGGTGGGGCTGGAGTTCTCTGTGGCTAGGGTAAGTAGTGGTTGGAGGAAGTTCAGGGAGCTATTACCTCTCCTGACATTGAGAGGGCTTTCCCTCAGTGCCAAGTGCTAAGGGATCTTTGTATGCGGCATGTTAGGAGTGTAATGCTGTATAGTGGCGAGACCTGGATAGTGAAGGAAGGGGATATTCGTAGACTCGTACAGCATTGATTATTAGATTTGTGTTTAGTGCATCCTTGAATGACAGGCCTTGGGGGGTGTTAGGATTGCAATTGAGGAGTTGAGAAGTAGGATGGGACTTGAATGTACTGGTGTAGTGATGAGGAGGGGTAGATCGAGATAGTTTGGACATATGGAGAGGATGGAGGATGACAGTTGGGTGTGGAGGGTGAGAGGTGTGACTGTTGAGGGCAGAGTTGTGAGAGGCAGACCAAAATAAGACCTGGGATGAAGTCATAAAGTGAGATCTCAGGGTTTAAGGGACTGATAAGGGAGACTGTCAGAGACTGAATAGCGTGGAGAGTTGCCACTGTGACCAAGGCCGACTCATGCAAGCATGTTGGAGCCTTTGTAAGCAATACGAAACTAAAAGTAACCAAGGAGACTAATTTGTACCTCATAACTAAGGATTATCAAACAGTACAACCCCCTCCCCTCCCCGTTTCTTTTGACCCAGTTCTGTCAGCTGAAAAGTGTTCATGTAAAGCTTAGTTAGGTTACAACATTTTCATTACTAGTTGTATGGAGGGAATAGTTAGTTTAGGTCATACCTGTGACTTTAAATGAGGACATCTGTATATGCATTGTCTGAATTTGTGGATGTGGGAGCATCTCTTTGCTTTTCAGTCAGTCAGATCCTTTGATTGTTCAACACTTCATGTATATTTTAGTATATTCTTGCCCTCATGATCCCACATCCATTACTTATATATTTATATGTGATGACCATAAAATATTGTCTTTATTTCAATAAATGACTGATTTATATAAATGTTTTTATATTTCATCTGGTGGAGTACACTATTTTTCGCCTTTTAGACTTTTGTAATATGAAATGTTTGATTTTGACAAGGCCATCGTAGAATTGATATTTTGGAAGTACATTAGTAAAATTTATCGTGATTTTTAGAATCTTACGTTGGTTGTTTTTCCAATGAGCGAAGTAGTTTTGCAACTCGTAATCAAAATACTAAACACATAACCCAAGAACAGCAGCTAAAAGAAATAAATCCATGTTCTCTGTACAGAAAAAAAAGTGAAACTTATCAACATTTTGATTACCGGTAGTGGCACATAGTGATGCAGCATGCATCCTTCCACCACTTAAGTGGGTGCATAGCACCTGTCTGTCAGCAGTCTCGTCCCTTCTTTGTTCAACTCCAATGCAAGAGTTAACAGTTACCTCCAATCCTTCATGTATGCAAAAGGTCAGCTCTGGAACTGTCTTCCTCTTCATTTCCTACTGCCCATGACCTTCCTGTCTTTTATATGCTTTATGTCCAGGCATCTCAAAATTAACGGATCTTGAATTTGGCTCTTAGGTTTTTAGTTTTTGTTGGAGGAGAAAACCTTTCACTTTCAAGCATCTGGTTTCTTCTT
>JAGKTI010000426.1:34296-88868 GCA_018397915.1 Birgus latro
TGTATATTGCAAGGGTGCAGGGGAGTGTATGGCTGTATATTGCATGGGTGCAGGGGAGGGTATGGCTGTACATTGCAAGGGTGCAGGGAAGGGTATGGCTGTATATTGCATGGGTGTAGGGGAGGGTATGGCTGTATATTGCATGGGTGCAGGGGAGGGTATGGCTGTATATTGCATGGGTGCAGAGGAAGGTATGGTTGTGTATTGCAAGGGTGCAGGGGAAGGTATGGCTGTATATTGCATGGGTGCAGAGGAAGGTATGGTTGTGTATTGCATGGGTGCACGGGAGGGTACGGCTGTATATTGCATGGGTGCAGAGGAAGGTATTGTTGTGTATTGCAAGGGTGCAGGGGAGGGTATGGCTGTATATTGCATGGGTGCAGGGGAAGGTATAGTTGTGTATTGCAAGGGTGCAGGGGAAGGTATGGCTGTATACTGCAGGGGTGCAGGCGAGGGTATGGCTGGGTATGGCAAAGGTGCAGGGGAGAATATGGGTAGATACTGCAAGGGTGCAGGGTAGGGCGTGGCGGTGGGGGGAAGGGATGGAAATACAGGGTAGGGAAAGGGTGCAGGGGGGAAGGGATGGCAATACAGGGTAGGGAAAGGGTGCAGGGGGGAAGGGATGGCAATACAGGGTAGGGAAAGGGTGCAGGGCAAGGGAGTGCAAGGGTGCAAGGCAAGGATGCAATGAGGGGAAGGGCACAGTACAAGGAAGGGAACAAAGCAGTGTAGGACTGAGGGCAGGGCAGGGTGAGGGAGGAGACTGGGAAGGAAAAGGAAGGAAAAAGGACAGGCCAGGTATGGTAGCAGAGCAGTTTGGTGGTCAGGTGGGTTGCAGGGTGATGGTGGTGGTGCTGCTGGCAGGGTGGGTTGTAGGGTGGTGGTGGTGGAGGTAGGGTGGGTTGCAGGGTCGTGGTGGTGGAGGCAGGGTGGGTTGCAGGGTCATGGTAGTGGAGGCAGGGTGGGTTGCAGGGTCGTGGTGGTGGAGGTAGAGTGGGTTGCAGGTCATGGTGGTGGAGGTAGAGTGGGTTGCAGGGTCGTGGTGGTGGAGGTAGGGTGGGTTGCAGGGTCGTGGTGGTGGAGGTAGAGTGGGTTGCAGGGTCGTGGTGGTGGTAGGGTGGGTTGTAGGGTGGTGGTGGTGGTAGGGTGGGTTGTAGGGTGGTGGTGGTGGTAGGGTGGGTTGTAGGGTGGTGGTGGTAGGGTGGGTTGCAGGGTGGTGGTGGTAGGGTGGGTTGCAGTGTTGTGGTGGTAGGGTGGGTTGCAGGGTGGTGGTGGTAGGGTGGGTTGCAGGGTGGTGGTGGTGGTAGTGGTGGTAGGGAGGTTGGATGGGAGGTAAGGTATGGAGGAGGAGGAAGGAAGAGGAGAGGAGGAGGAAGGAAGAGGAGAGGAGGAGGAAGGAAGAAGAGGAAGGAAGAAGAGGAAGGAAGAAGAGGAAGGAAGAGGAGAGGTGAAGGAAGGATGAGGAGAGGTGAAGGAAGCAAGAAGAGGGGGAGGAGGAAGGAAGATGAAGGGAAGAGGAAGGATGAAAAGGAGAGGAGGAAGGAAGATGAGGAGAGGAGGAAGGAAGATGAGGGGAAGAGGAAGGAAGATGAGGGGAGGAGGAAGGAAGAAGAGGGGAGGAGGAAGGAAGAAGAGGAGGAAAGAGAAGAACAAGGAAGAGGAGGACGAGAAGAAGGAGCAGTTGGAGCGAGGAAGCCTAATACAATACATAACAATAAACATAGAGAATAACACTTATATCGGTTTTCGTCTGTAGTATTATGCCAGCAAGGGGTATCATTAGTTTATTCTTCAGAAACTGCTTGTTAGGCAAACAATAATAACAAAAACTAACTGTGAAACCCATATCAATAATTCCTCATTTAAGATGCTTTCACTAAGCACAGTTTCTCTTATTATCTGTCAGTAAAAATACAAACACTTTCCACATAATATACTTCTTAAATAATCTCAAAATTGTGCTGTAAAAGATCAACATTAATTGATCTAAAAATATTACTAATTAAAGTTTAGCATTATTAAATATCTTGACAGCTGATGTCTTGCACATGAACCTTAAGTCCTCCAGAAAAAGTCCATCTTACTGGGACCTAACTCTAACTTCAAGCATTGTTCATTTATCAGCAATTAAAAGGAATTATATCAATTATTAAATGAGGAAGTGCTTTCTGCTGGCATTATACACAAACAAAACTCACAATTTTTGCATATTCAGTTTGTAGTAGTATGGAAAACGTGCCACTGGATCTCAGATGAATTAGTTTTAAATATATTTCAATTCTACATGTATGCATATATATACATACATACATCGTTTCGTTTCGTTTTCGAAGGCTCCAACATGCTTGCATGCGTCGGCCTTGGTAACCTAATGGCAGCTCTCCATGCTGCTCGATCTATGGCAGCCTCCCTGTTCAGTCACTTAACCCTGAGGTAACACCTAATGACCTCGTCCCATGTCGTTCTCGGTCTACCCCTCACAACCTCTCCCCCAATATTAAAACATCTCACCTTCTGCACCCAACTGTCATCCCTCATTCTCTCCACATGCCCAAACCACCTCAGCCTACATCTCCTCATCACAACCAGTACACTCCAGACCCATCCTAACTCTCAACTCTTCGATCGTAAACCCAGCTCCCCCAGGGCTTGCACACAGGGACACTGCACATCCACCTAATCATTGTCATTTCTGGGAAATGTTTAAAAAAAAAATGCAAAAACATGAAAATCTGAGCCAAGTTTGAGTGAAATGAGTATAACCAGACTTCAACACAATCATATTTCTTTACTTCAGTGTCAACACAATATACAGTACTGTACAGTAAAAGTCCATTAATCCGAACACTGATAATCTGAAAATCCCAATAATCCGAATTTTTGAAGAAGGCTGACAAAAAATCCAAAAGAAAAAAAATTCAAATTTAAAAAATTCAAACTGGGCTCCAAATACGCCAAAGTGCCAAGCGGTGTGGTCATGGATCAGGTAATGCATGGATTGGCAACTCCTCGTACACAACCGACCACTTTTGGATCCGTCTCGTAGGTTTAAGGAATTTTCCGCAGTAATAAATATTAAGTTTTTGTGCTTTTACAATACATGCATATTACTTACTCTCTCTAATTGAATTTACCTGCCTATAACTTCTGTTTTCAACACTATGCATTACTGGTGAGTTAAACAACCCATAACATCTCTTAATTTTCCAATTACAGTTTGTGTCTTCAGTAATATATTATCAAGTAAAAAATTTGTGTAATACATAATGTTAATATGTGCCATATTGTATTATGAATGAAAAGTGATCCATTCGGTAAAATTTCAGTTTAAACATGAAAATATAAGTGTCTTACGGGTCCCCCAAAAAAATCCAAAAATCTGACAATCCAAATGATTCTCGGTCCACTGCCACACCTCACAGACAATACACTATGCCCACAGTGTAATGCCTTCTTCCGCACAGCAACACACTCACATTTACCTCCTCCCACACCACACACATGCATCACACACACTATCACAGCATACTACAGTAGAACCTCGACTATCCGCAAGCCAGTCAACCGGAATTGGCGCTAACCTGGACAATTTAAAGAAAATTTCCAAAATTGATCAACCGGGGAAAATCCAGGACCTAAACGGCATTTCAAATTCACCGCGCAACCATCCCGCCCGAATGTTTTCATTCCTTCGTCACCGAGCGCATCACTGCAGCCCCGCCATTGTTTTGAGGCTTAACAGTGTTGTAATAATTGGTGGAATGTCAGCCATGGCTCCTGGCTGTTCGTGGATAGATAATGATGAATCACTTCGAAAGACTATCCAATTCATGGAGAGAAATCCAGCCTACACAGCTAATGAACTGCTTCATTTTCGTAGCTATTAATGTTGACTCCCAAAATCGCCGTCGTGTAGCAACCAAACAGTCAGACGTCAGGGACTTTTTCACGAGGGGTAAGCATGCAAAAACAGCAAACATTTCGCTCGTATCCTCCTGCTCATTTGTGGGGTTCCCAGATAGTGATGCATCAACGTCCACACCAGCAAAGACTCCAGCAAAAACAGCTGCTCCACCAGTCTCCCCCATCAAGCCTGTTCGACCCCCAGCCAGCCTATCCACTCACAACTCACATCAACGAGCCTGCATCACCCACAACTCTGTGGTTCCGAGACAATTCACTATCAAGTCAATTCACCGTCAAAACATGGACGATTCCCCGTCAGGACAATTCGCACCCTGGACAATTCCCCGTCAGGACAATTCGCACCCTGGACGATTTCCCGTCATTCTATTAATACTTATTGTTAATTAATCAATACTTTAATAACTATATTTCAGGGGGATCCATCAAAGTCTATGTTCAATAGCGTAGGCTTTGGATACTACAGTATTTATTAGTTGCACCTTCAGTCAAGAATTGTTTTTTTCTCGCAGTAGTTGCTTGTGTGATTTATATTCAAGCTATTGTTGTGACAGCGAGTTTGACTTGACGGCGAATTGTCCTGAAACCATCAGTCCTTGCTGAAGACTTCTTTATAGCCTTTTTTTTCCTTTATTGTTGATGACTAATGGCTTTCAAAAATAGTTTCACACTGCATTTTTTTTTTTTTAATGAGCGCCGAAACTTATTCCTAGCGATATATGTGTGGTGCTGGACGGCCATCATTCACGTGTTGTTTAGGTCAAAAGCTTGATTGGTAATGAGGACTTTCAAGAGGCTTAGTGACAATCCTTGTCAATTAAAATTTTTATGGGGAGTATTAGGGGGCAAAACTAATCAGTTAGGTTAGGTTAGAATGCAGCATGCAGTGATGTGTCCATTATCCAGTCGGTGAGATCATATGTAAACACACGTCTTGAGTATCGTAAGACAGACATTTATAATTATCCTTAACTATATTTTTAACGAAAAATATAAGGCTCATAGAACCTAACCCCTTATTTTACATGTAAATATATGTCACATTTTAGCTAATAGTGTAGTAAGGATAATTACAATTTCAGTTAAATAAAATACACTGAAAGCATTATTTTCCTGTAAGCCAAGAAACCATTTACAATGCTGGGTGGTAACCATATAACCAAACCATACATGCTCCCTACGTGTCAACAAGTGGGTTGGTGGAGGGTTAGTGCCCCTCCCCGTAAAAAAAAATAACTCAAAGTCAAATGGCCACCCCTTACGGGATTATGGTGTCTGGCAATAGATAGATAGATAGACAGAAAGCATTAGGCCTATTTTAGGTCCCTGCGACCCATCAAAATTCCTCTAGTTTGAGAATCACTGGTGTAAGAGAACAGGAAATGGGTGTTAATTGATTTTCCAGAAAAATCGATTTTCCAACATTTTGAATTCCCTGTGGCTCGCGGATAATCGAGGTTCTACTCTACCACAAAACACTCACCACATGTACCACAGTGTAAGGCCTCCTCCCACACCACACCACACTCATCACATGTACCACAGTGTAAGGCCTCCTCCCACACCACACCATGCTCACCACACTACCACAACAGACAATCCTGCAACATATATGTCTGGGGCTGCCAGGATTTCTGTAGTCAGTCAAGTGGGATTACAAGCCAAGATATACTAATACATAGCAAATATTCTTCAAAGCAGCATGACATTGATCTAATAGGTTTATCATCTATTGATAAAGGAATTAAATTTATCAGGGGAATTAATTTGTCTGCCTGAAAGGAAGTTTTTTTTTTTTTTTATGCAAGGAAGAAGGAACCAAAGGCCAGGGCCAGCATACTGTTCCTTCCAAGAAAAGGTAAAAACAATACAAAAGAGAGCCAAATTCAAGATCCATTCATTCTGAGATGCCTGGACACACTGCATTTGAAAGATTGGAGATCATAGGAAGCAGGGAATACAGACAGAGGGAGACAGTTCCAGAGTTGACCAGTTGCATAAATGAAGGACTGGGAGTAACGGTTAACTCTTGCATTAGAGAGCTGGACAGAAAAGGGATGAGAGTTTGTTGCTAGACGGGTACTACGTGCCCATCGTAGAGGTGGAGGGATGCAAGCAGACAGTTCAGAGGAACAGTGACCATTGAAGTAGAAATACAAGAGAGATAAAGATGCAACAGTGCGGCGAAGAGACAAAGGTTGAAGGGAACCAGAAAGAGGAGGAGAGTTAATGAGACGAGAAGCCTTTGACTCCACCCTATTGAGAAGAACTGCATGTGGGGAGCCTCCCCACACATGAGAGTTGTACTCCATACACGGGCGAATAAAACCCGTGTACAAGGTCAACATCTGTGCAGGGGTAAAGAAAGTTCAGAGTCGGCCCAGCACACCTAATCTCTTGGAAGCAGATTTCACAAGAGAAGTAATATGTTCTTTCCAAGACAAATCCCGAGAGAATGAAACCCCTAGCATGTTCAAGGATGATGCAGGACTGAGCTGGACATTATTAAACATTAGTGGGTAATCCTGAGGAAGATTTTGTCGGGTTGATAAGTGTAAGAACTGAGTTTTTGATGAATTAAAAATAACAAGATTATTTTTACCCCAATCAGAGATATGAGCCAAGTCAGACATTAGGTGTGCCATAGCCTCATTCCTTGTTTGCTGAAGTAACTGCTGAGATGGACGTTGCGGAAATCTAAAGGAAAGGTGAAGGGTGGAATCATCAGCATATGAGTGGATAGGGTTAGATGTACAGCTTAGAAGGTCATTAATGAATAAAAGAAAGAGAGTTGGTGGTAGGACAGAGCCCTGAGGAACACCACTGTTCATAGGTCTAGGAGAAGAACGATGGCCGTCTACAACAGCAGCTATAGAATGACCAGAAAGGAAGCTAGAGATGAAGGCACAGATAGAAGGATACAAACCGTAAGAGGACAGTTTGGAAATCAAAGATTTATGCCAGACTCGATCGAAAGCCTTTGAGATGTCAAGTGCAATGGCAAAGCTTTCGCCAAAGTCCCGAAAGGAGGATGACCAGGAGTCTGAAAGGTAGGTGAGAAGGTCGCCAGTGGAGCGTCCCTGACGGAACCCATACTGACGATCAGAAAGAAGGTTGTGACAGGAAAGGTGCTCTAAAATTTTTCTGTTAAGAACTGATTCGAAAACTTTTGATACACAGGATGTTAAAGCAATTGGACGATAGTTGGAGGGTTGGGAATGGTCACCCTTCTTTGGGACTGGCTGAATGAGAGCAAACTTCCAGCAAGAAGGAAAGGTACAAGTTGAGAGACAAAGGCGAAAGAGTTTACCTAGGCAGGGTGTAAGCACAGAAGCACAGTTTTTGAGGACAACAGGAGGGACTCCATCAGGCCCATATGCCTTGTTAATACTGAGGCCAGTGATGGCAGAAAATACATCAGCTGAAGAAATTTTAATGCCAGTCATGAGGAAGTCTGAGGGGGGAAGTGATGGAGGAACAGCACCGGAATCGTCTCAGGTAGAATTGGAGGAGAAAGTCTGAGCAAAGAGATCTGCTTTATCAGTAGAAGAAATAGCTACAGAACCATCAGAGTAGAAAAGAGGAGGGAAGGACGATGAGGTAAAGTTGTTAGAAAGGTTTTTGGCAAGGTGCCAAACGGAGCGAGAAGAATTCGAGTTGGAAAGTTGGGAACATTTAGCACGGATGAAATTATTTTTAGCAGGGCGAAGAACAGACTTAGCACGATTCCGGGCAGAAATATAAAAAAGATGTGATTCAGGGGTGGGTTGGCTCCGGTACCTTTTAAAGGCCCTCTCTCTGTTGCGGACAGCATTAGAACAAGCGTGATTAAACCAAGGCTTTCTTGCATTAGTCAGAGGATATGAAAAAGGAATGTATGCTTCCATGCCTGAGAGAATAACCTCCGTAATGCGCAAGGCACACTCAGGCGGCTCCCGGCCATGGAAGCAATAATCATTCCAAGGAAAATCAAAGAAGTACTGCCTGAGGGCCTCCCAATCTGCAGCTCCAAAGTGCCACAGGCGGCGTTTCTTTGGAGGGTCCACAGGCCGTACTGGAGCAATAGGACAGGTTAAGGTACTAAGGTTATGACCGGAGAAGCCCAACGGAGAGAAAAGATTAACAGTGTAAGCAGAAGGATTAGTTGTTAGGAAAAGGTCAAGTATGTTGGAACTCTCTCCAAGGCGGTCAGGGATACGGGTAGGGTGCTGTACAAGCTGCTCTAGGTCATTAAGGATAGAAAAGATGTAGACTTGTTCACCAGGTGGATCAGTTAAAGGAGAGGAGAGCCAAAGGTGGTGGTGAACATTGAAATCTCCTAAAATGGAGATATCAGAGAAAGGAGAATTGGATAGAATGTGTTCCATCGTAGAAGTAAGATAGTCAAAGAATTTTTGATAGTCAGTAGCATTAGGAGGTAAGTAAACAGCACAGATATATTTAGTCAGAGAATGACAGGAGAGCCGAAGCCAGAGAGTAGAGAATTCAGAAGAATCAAGTTCAGGAACACAAGAGCAAGATAGATTGTTGCGTACATATACACAACAGCCACCTTTGGCTTTGAAATGAGAATAGAGAAAGTAGGAGGATACAGAAAAGGGTTTGCTATCAGTTGTCTCAGACAGCTGAGTCTCAGTAAGAAAGAGAAGGTGAGGTTTAGAGGAGAAGAGGTGGTGCTCAACAGAGCGAAAGTTAGAGGAAAGGCCGCGAATGTTACAGAAATGAAGAAGGAGTGAGTCAGACAGTGGTTCCAGGCAGCTCCGAGAGTCGTCACTGGGAGAGGGGCGGATGGTGGGGGCATTTATGGTTCCCCCCCTGGGGACTCCGAGGCACGATTATCATTAGCCATTTTTTAAACAAATTTGAAAAGGAAGTGTAATGTGTAGCGTGTATGTAGTTTAGTGTTGACAGTTGGAGAAACTTGTATTGGAGAGCAAGCTGGTCTACTCTCTGTGTTACTGAGACACTGAAAAAGTTCAGCAAGGGGGATGGTCAGGAACAAGTCCTGAGGGCTGATGAAACGGGAGCTTCAGCTCTCCCTGTCATCAGCTTTCCATCCTCCTATGGAGTACTGCCCTGCTCGACTGGTGCTACACACTCTCATACAGGTGATGGGAGGGTCAGAGGCCTGTAATGATTTTTAGCACTATGACAACAAGGTCTCTCTCCCAATTCCTATCTCTCCTGATAGAAATATTTGAGGTGGGAGCAAAGAACAATGAATGAATAAGCATTACAGGGGAGGGGGAACTATCAGTATCATGCCTAGTGAAGTGGAAAATCATCATCATAAGCAATCATAATCATAACCATTTTCCTTCTTTTTCAGGCAGTCATTACCACTCTATTCATTTTTTTTATACATATGGATGAAATGTATAGGGCCCATAAAGCAAAGAGGAAACCCAAAAGAGGGAGAAACTAGCCAACCGCAATCCCACTGAAATGACTCTGACACTCATTCATTCACTCACCATTCAATTCCCAGTATCTTAACACACACAGACAACCATGGGGACATCACACATCCTTACTCATTCCAACACCAATACTGAATCACTGTCATTTACATATTTCTTTCTCTCTCTCTTTCACAACTCAACCCAACAGACACCAACACCATCAAACACCCAAAGACCCACAAACTAGGAAAAAGCAACAAAGTAGGAGAAATATCCAAAGCATAGCCTAAGAATAAACATAATGATGGTTGTAAAATGTATGAACAATTGGCTGTGATGTTTGAGAACTTACAACTTTATACAACATAGTCTGCCTAACTTAATATTGCATACTGCACAAAATAATCTGCTCATAACATAACAGTGCTGATTTCTGAGATGCCATGGGTTAACAGACATTAGGGACCTGTCGGGCAAATTAGTTCTTACACATGCTTAAGAAAATATGGCAAATGACTGTGATATGAAACAGTATTTCAAAACAGTTCAGTCCATTGGGCACATTAGGATCTTCCCATATAGTTATAAAATTTTAAACACCGGAAGCTGACATTACAAGGGCACGTTTTCCCTCACTACTGTATTACAAATACGAATAGAGATATAAAGATAACATATTACAATTCAACACATACATAATTATAGTCAGTTTATTTTCATCTGACAAACCAAGGCAACTTTAATAACTTCAGTACTAAATCACTGGTGTATAATATTCAAAAGTCCTTAGTGATGAGCCTCCTTGGTTACTATTCAAATTAACTCTCAAGTACAACTACACATGGCCATAATCCAAGCTCAGAGGATATGAATCACTGTGGCTACATAAAATTTGATAAGTCTTAGTGATGAAGTAGGGATGACACTCCTTGGTTACTGTTCAAATTAACTCTACAGTCTGACTACAATTAGCCATAATCCAAGGTAGAGGTTATGAATCTCTGTCAGGCAAAAGCAAACTGATTATAGAATAAATCAACAGAAATAAAAAAGCACCGAAAAACACACACACATCAATATATAAACATACAGTCAGCCACAGGAAAAAAAAATATTAAACACATACACCGTATTAACGACAAATGTTCACATATATGAAGGGAAAAATCTCAACTCATTAATCTGTCACATAAATGAAAGGAATCAACTGGGGATGTTTAATGAATAATATCAACTCAGAATGACTGTTATTCTTGGATAACTAAGGATGTTTGTCAGTTTTATATTCTCAGTGCTATTTAGGGCAATACATTTTTCTTTTTAATTCAGAGAAGGAGAAACTGAAGGCTGCAAAAAATAATACACAAAAGACAGCCAATGTCAAGATCTGTTAATTCTGAAATTTCTGCACACACTGAGTTTAAAAGACTGGAGGTCACAGGCAGAGGGAAATACAGACTGAGGATGACAATTCCACAGCTAACCTGTTGCCAATTAAAATCAACCAATGAAGGACAAGAGTATATATTTTTTTCAGCATATTTTTTCCTGTGGCAGACTGTGCAGTACATCACTAGGACATGGCAATAATAATAATGCAACAATAACAAGAAAATGGGCATTAAAATAGGCATACATATATAATAACCAACACAATACTTATATGCAAAACACTCATTTTTATTGTTTGGTAAAAACGCGCTACAGCTTTCTGTCAAGTCTTTTTATTTATCACATTTATTTACGATCTGTTGGGCTGATAATATCTGCTGTTGTGGTGGTCCCAGGCTCATTTTAACTACTACGACTCAGAATCAATGCTACAGAAACAAAAATTTGGAATTTAATAAAAGAAAAGAGGAAATATGAGCCTTTCGATGAGTTAAGCTCCAAAATTATCCTTACAACAACGATTATCCTCTAATAATCTTTATCTGACGTGTGTGCATCTTTCAGGAGTCTACTTTGGAAAATGACGCGCATATATCCTTAGCAAAATTTCTCAGCTCATTTTGCCACTTCTCATTCAAGAAGCTAGATGATCAGCACACACAGATAAGCTACAAACAAATGACACTGTTTTACTTAGTCAGGATGCAAATACTGTATAGGCAAAAATGCTGAAATTGACACTACTGTATATTAGTTCAGAGAAGTGCGTTGGTTACAGCTCTACTACAAAGGAATACAGGACCACAGCAACAGCAGCCCACAATTCACTAAACCATTATACAGGGCTGCCCATATATATTTGGTGTGTTGTTGGCTCAGTCTGCAGATATGGGGGATGAATGTATTTTGATGACTTTATTCAGTATGCTCTAGTTTAACTGGGGATTAGATTATCATCTTTCCTTTGTAAATGCTAGTTGAAACAATACTGTACTATGGTGTTTGTCAAGCAGTGCTATGGAAAGGATGTTGGGCCATAGTGCTATCTTATTCTGCCAATAAGGTATGGAAAAGAATCTGCATAAGGACAAAAATCTCATGTCTCCGTGTGTCATGCTTTTGTGACATATCTCCTTGTGTCATGTCTTTGTATTACGTCTCCTTGTGTATTATTTTTGTGTGTCATGTTTCTGTGTGTCACGATTTTGTGCGTCATGTCTCTGTGGTTGTTCAGTTTGTGTATGAATGGAACTACAAGAGAGATAATAGGTGGGGAAGTAAATATACTGTATAATGAGAGAAGGTAAGCTGTGGAAAATTCCTGAACTGTTGCTTGCTGATGATACTATATTGTGAGGATGAATGTGAACTGCAAAGCTTGGTGAATGAGTTTTGGGATGTACATAGGAAATGGAATTTAAAAGGGAATATATATATGAGTAAAGTTATGATCTTTGAGGGAAATGAAGTCACAGCATACACAGTGAGACTGGATGGTGAGGAAACAGAGAATGAGAGCGCATCCAAGTACTTAAGTAGTGTGATGAGTAAGGATGGAAGGAAGTCCTTGAGAGGGTAAAGCTGGGTAAAAAAGTTGCTGGATCATTGAAAGCTGCAGGGTTGTTATGATTTAAAACATGTGATTTAAACTGATTTAAATCAGAGTGAAAAAATCATGATTTAAATCAGAACGGATTTTTTTTTATACTGTACATCCATCATCCAATCCTACATTGCCCCATAAATACAGCAAAAATGAAGAAGACAAAGAATGTGATGGATGTGTATTGTACAGATGCATCAAGTCTGCTTGACCTGTACTGATCTTGATCAAGTCAGGCACCAGCGATTGCCTTTTGTTACAAGGCAAATATTAAAAAACAGAGGAAAGAAGGCTCTTTGATAATAACAATAAATACGATTATACTCAGTGTTAACATATGAACTAAACTCTTCTTTGAATGCACAGTAACATGATTCAATCTAATGATTATGATCCTAATTTGACAAAATATAAAAGACAAGTTGGCAACTTTCTTCAGTATCTGACAGTGTGAGTAACCTCCCCCATACCGAGAGGCGCTAGTGTGTGGTGCACTGCCTTACTCCCACTTCCCATTCCCATTATTATTTTCAATTTTGTAAGTCTGTTTATTTGAAAAGTGATATATAATCATACCTAATGGATGCACTGCAGCAAGTGGGAGGAAAAAAGGCCCAGTATGGTACTCTTCTGACAGAATTCCCAAAGGCTCAAACAGGGTTGAAAAAAAAAAAAAAAAAAATTTTAAAAATTGGATTTAAATTTTAAAAATCTGATTTAAATAAAAATTGATTTTTTTTAAATTAAAGAAAATGATTTTTCCAACCCTGGAAAGCTGTGATAAGGAGTAGGGAAGTAAGCATGGAAGTGAAATGAGAAGTGTGAAAACAGAGACAAAGAGACAAATGAGGAAGTAAATTGTTGTTAAGACAAATACTCTGTGATAGTTTGGCCACATACTGTAGAGAGGATGGAGAATGAGAGACTGACTAGCAGTGTACGTGAGTGAGGTGGAAGAGGAGACCAATGATGAGATGGAAGGTTGAAGTGGAGAGATATATGAGGGAGGCGGGTGGAAGTGAGCATAGAAATGAAGCTTGGGTCCTACTGGAAGGAAACAAGTCAAGAGTGAGCGCATTGGAAATGAAGTGAGGAGTGTGGAGTTTTTTATGGACAGACAGACAGACAAATGAGGAAGTAAAGATGTACTGTGGTGCTATTAGGAGAACTACTTTGAGAGAGTTTGGCCACATAGAGAGGATGAAGAATGTGAGACTGACTAGAAGAGTGTATGTACAAGAGAGGGAGGGGAGGAGGGGAGACCATGGCTGAGATGGATGAATGAAGTGAAGAGATACGAGGGAGGGGGGCGTGAGTTGGCAAGAGGGCAGTCATTTGGCAGATGACAGTGGGATGTGGAATTAGTTTGTTTGTGGTCCCTCATTATAGGATTGAGATGTCTGGCAACAGACAGATAAAAGTCAGAGAAGGGTAAAAATTTCTGCTTACTAAAATGAGTGAACTTTAAGCAAATACTGGAAGAAAATGCAAGAGGAGATATTATGATAAAAAATAATGCATACAATGAATGCAAACAATAAATCACTATAAAGTAAGAAAGGGTTATGGGAAACAGAAAATGATGCAGGGCAGACACTGATACTGCTGACTGAGCCTTCACCACATCAATCATCATTATTATAATCAACAAAATCAATATAAACATCATCATTCATTATTATTAAAATCATCATTGCAATCATCATCATCCTAACCTCTCCTTCCTACCTAAGGATGGGGTAAGGTATGGTCTAAAAAGCAAGGACAAAACACACAGAATCAGATATGTTATACAGTAAGGTCCCGGGTTACGTCGGTATCGACTTACGTCAAATCGAGGTTACAACAGTCGGTTCGGAAATTTTAAAATATAAGAAAATAAAGAAACAATATGTAAAGCTCGGTTTTTAAAGTGTTGCTGTTTACCGCAAGATGTCTCTGGCGTTTTCCCGCCTCACGCTTGACTACCAACAAACCAACAATCGCTCTCAGTCTAGCTGGTATTACCACCTGTACTGTAATTTTCTTGTGTTTGTTTTTCGCCTGATTCCACGATGCCTAAGAGACAGCTTCCTAGTGACCATAATGACTCCAAGAAACGCAAGACCATCACATTACGTGAAAAAGTCGATATTATTAAGCGTAATGAGAAAGGAGATATATGTGGAATAACTGAAACTAAATGGCGAGGTGTGTGTGTGAGAGAATGGGAATATGGGTGGGGTATATGCGCAGGAGTGGGTGAGAATGAGAGGGCGAAAGAGGGAGTGTGTATTGTTGTGAGCAACAGGTGGAAGGAGAATGTAAGAGAGTATGGATCAGCTGGGTCAAGGATTGTGTGGGTAAGAGTGAAAGTTGGACTACAAATGTGGGCAATTGTGTGTGTGTATGCGCCAACGCAAGATCGTGTAAGTAGAGTGAGAGAAGAGTTTTGGACAAATGTGGAAGCCTGCTTGGAAAAGTTTGAAAGGAATGAGAGAGTGTTTCTGATTGGAGATATGAATGGAAAAGTNATGGAGAATGTGAGTGAATTTAAGTACTTGGGCAGTGTGATGAGTAAGGATGGTAGTCTGGAGGGTGAAGTGCTCGAAAGGGTACAGCAGGGAAGGAAGGTTGCTGGTTCGTTGAAAGCAGTGATAAGAAACAGGGAGGTGAGCATGGAAGTGAAAAAGTTGTTACATGACAGTATTGTGATACCAACTCTGACATATGGAAGTGAAGCTTGGACCCTGTTGGAAGGACAGAAGTCAAGAGTGAGAGCAGTGGAAATGAGTTATTTGAGAGGAGCATGTGGAGTCACATGGAGAGACAGACTAACAAATGAGGAAGTGAAGGAGCGTTGTGGTGTGGTTGAGGACGTGATGGGAAGCGTTAGGAGAAACACGTTAAGGTGGTTTGGGCATGTGGAGAGGATGGAGAGTGAAAGATTGACGAGGAGAGTGTATGTGAGTGAGGTGGAGGGGGCGAGAGGGTGGGGGAGGCCGAGGATGAGATGGAGGGATGGAGTGAAGAGGTATATGAGAGAGGGGGGTGTGAGTTGGGAGCGTGGTAGTGAAATGGCAGGGGACAGAGTGACATGGAGGCGATTTGTTTGTGGCCACCCCGTTCGGGATTGAGGCGTCTGGCAATAGATAGATAGATAGATTTTAAGGTAAACTTTATTGTATGATGAAGTATGAAAAGTGTTTGAATTTAGGAATAAAATGTGTGTTGGCAGTGGGCACGTGTGTAAGGACGGGAGAGTGAGGAAGCGGTTGCCATGACGATGAGAAGTGCCGTTACTGCAGCGAGTGAGCTACTGTGACGAAGACTCGTAGCAAGTACAACTTATATATTTCACATTACGTGAAAAAGTTGATATTATTAAGCATAATGAGAAAGGAGAAAAAGCATCAGTATCGAGTGAGGAAAAAAAAAAACATCAAAATTGATGTTAGAAATGCTTACATCATCGTGCTGGTAATGATGTTCGTATTTCATATTTTACGGCAGTATTTTACGGTAAACTTTATTGTATGATGAAGTATGAAAAGTGTTTGAATTTAGGAATAAAATGTGTATTGGCAGTGGGCACATGTGTAAGGACGGGAGAGTGAGGAAGCGGTTGCCATGATGATGAGAAGTGCCGTTACTGCAGCTAGTGAGCTACTGTAACGAAAACTCGTAGCAAGTACAACTTATATTTTATTCAATAAATATCATCAGTTCAAAAGACTGTGTTTCTTATACAAACCTGTTATAAAATTATTACATGTATAGTATGCGATGTATGGTTGAAAAATCTGTAAAACTCGACTTACGTTCAAAATCGGCTTACGTCATGTCTCAGGAACGGAACTCTGACGTAACCCGGGACCTTACTGTATATGAATCACCCTGTATTTTACAGCACCTGTGGAATATGACCAGGGCTGCGTTTCAACAGGCCTTAGCGCCCCAGAGAGGTCCAGGGGTAGTGTGGGTAGCAGTGAAACCACCAAATACTTGGAGCGCGAATTCGCATTTACTCTAGGTTTCCTTCTTTTAGAATACTTAGCAATTATATATATTTGAGTGTTACTGACGACAATATTAATGGTACATGAATATTTGTCAGCAAAATATAACTGTAAATGCATATTGCTGAAATACTTTAGAAATATTTAACCACCAAGTAAGCTGAAATGAAGAATCATAACAAATCCTGCCTTCGCCACTGCTGCTTCCTCCTGTATTTTCCACCGATTTTGAGGACGAAATTGACCTTGCAGTGCAAGACTGCAGTGGAACAAGATGATTGTAGAAGATATGATGATTGTGCGAAGGTGAGGCGGTACTTCATGAAAGTATGATTTTCACGGGAATGACTGAAAACAAACCCTCAACATGTACTCTTTAGATCCACGTAGCCTTTACTTTCATATAGCAAAAAATTATTACTTATTTGAAATGAAGAGGGTATTTAACATATCTCTTAATTTATGAGGTGTTAGTACTCAAAATCCGTTCACCCTCCCAAATTACACAGAATAACACCCTGGTATTTAGAGTTCTCTTATCCTTTTCACAGCTACGATCTAAACCATTTACAGCCGTCAGATGTCACCAGAGAGACCCACCTCACCAAATAGTTCCAACCGCAACGGAGGCCGCGACAACCCCCCATTCACCCCCCACACTTTCGCTCTCGAAAGCGCTGGAACGTTCCGTGGCGCTCCAGCTGTTGAAACGCAGCCCAGGATTTACTGCATCAGTTCCTTTACAATCCCCCTAAAGGGGAATGGTGGACTATGAAGGAATGGTAACTTTGATCTGCAGTCCTTACCCCATAAAATATTTCAAACAACACCTTTCATTCCTATAGCAGGCAGAGAAGTGTCTACAAACTTTTGCTCATGCTCAGGACAGGAGTCTTGCTACACATTTCATAGCCTATGGCAGCATACGGCTGGCCAGTTGTCTATAACCTTAGTCACTTTAGTCGAATCTGGCGAAGATGTCTCCTTTCAGGGCTGACAGCAGGAGGCAATGAAACTGGTTGACTGATATGACTAGAAATCAAAGTGGACACCTCATGATTACACTGAGTGACAAGCCAAGTGGCTTCTTGCTACCCAGGATATAAGTTACAACACTTGGAGGTAACATACAACTACACAGTCACATGGTGGTGCAAGAAGTTACAGCACTCCAGCCGGACGTGGCCCCATAAGATATTACATCAGTCAGTACCTAGTCCCAGGTCTCTTGCAAAAAGGGGAAACAAAAAATTGATGAATGAATGAGTGGTTGCGAATGTGTGGTCCAGCATCTCATAGATGTGAACGAAGTGTGCAATGTCCGGCTTGCAAGGATATGGAAGTTTAACAAGGATAATGCAAAGAGAAAGCTGCACAGTACAGTCTATGGTATCTAACTATCTGTGCTGTCTTCACCTGGACTGGACAATAAAAACAGTACACTAGCACGAAGCACACATCCAATACAAAGTGCAAATATTTTGGTAAAGAAAAATCATTACCATACTGCTTTTTCTTATATACCTGTTGCTGTTGCTGCTGATCAACCTCCATCTGTCTGGTAGCTGTCCCGTGTTGCCGACATATGTGTGAAAGCAACCACTCTCTTTGATGACACTGCACACACACCTCCATCACTATACAATCTGAAATGAATAGCTATTGTAGCTACATATAAAAACATTACATCATTCAGTAGGGCCTACAACCAGAAGCTATCTGTGAGTGTAAAACAAATACTGTATCTGCAAAAGCAAAGTGGAATTTCAAAGTGTGATATTCAGGAAGAAACTCCACTAAGGATAAATAAATTTACTCATCAATCCATACATTATTAAATTATTCAGTGCCATCAGCAGTTTAGAGGCATGAGGCTAGATTAACAGGATAACCATTCACTAGCCAATGAGCACCACAGCAACACCAGCCTATGTGAGCAGTAAACCCCTATCAGCCCTCGCTAAAACTACATCACTCTACAGACCATAAAGAACAAGGCCCTAAAAATAATCACAGGCTGCACAGCTACTACACCCACAGATCACCTACACCAAGAAACCAAAGTCCTCAAAGTCAAGGATCACCTAGACATGGGAGGCACACAAATTCTAGCCACAACCTCCACAAACCAACACTACATGGCAGCACATCCACACTCACCAAGGAACACCAAAACAACACCCAGCACATGATATCATACACAATGTCATCTCTCCCCCCTCGTCCACCTCAAACCAGCTCCCAGAGGCATATCCATGCTCAAATCACTTGCTGCTCCATTCAGTCACTTAAAGAGAACACACAGCTACATGCACAGCCTCCTGATATCCACCCCTTTGAATCCTACTTGGCAACTTCCATCGTGAGGGCAGGGTCCACCTGGCCAGGCTGAGATGTGGGCATCATCCAGCCCTCTTGAGTTATCTGAAGAGGCTGGATGACTCCATCGCTGACACCTATCCAGGATGCAACAGAGCACCCCATACTATTAAGCACATTATGGAAGACTGCATTACACACATTTGCCTGCGCCAACAACACAACATACACTCCTTGAGAGCTATGAGCTCTGTGGAAAAGCCTGGTCTCGGCCGAGGCCTTCCTTGGGGACTCAGGGCTGTTCCACCAGACTGCCTAGGGAACAACTACTACTACTACCCTTTCTCTCCAACAATGCATTTTCACCATTTTTTTTTTTTTTGTTCCTGAATACTTAGCTGTAACAATTGATTAATGGCAGAATAGTAACAAGCTAAACAGAAGTGCTATGGTGATCTGCCGGCCATGTTGGTGTCCACCATCTTTCTTTCCGGGGTCAGAAAGGAGATTGTGGGATGTTTGTATAAACCAGGCAGATTCATTTCGCAGTCATATCAGTATTACCACATGAAGGCGCCCCTCTCCAGCACCAAAAATATAACTACAACCTGATTTGGACAGAAGCTGACCTACCTTCTATAAGCCTAGAATTTGTATCATGCAGTCCTCAAAAAACACAATGATTACCTAATGCCAAGATATCCCCAGAATCCCCATAATAAGTACAAGAACTTTCACCTGTGTAAATCCAAAAAAAAACAGGAAAAACAGTTAATAAAAAAGAAGTTTTACCGAGAACATGGCGGCGAAGATGAGCTGAAGATAGAGATTACGGGCTTAATCAAATGTTCAATCATAATAATTAAGATGTATTGATGTATCTATTCGGGAAAATTTTGTCAATATTTAGGTTTCCTCATTTTACTTGCCTCAGAGATCCAGGAAGAATTTTTTGATTTTTTTTTTTTTTTTGCATTTTCTGATGTTTCTCTTCACCGGGTGGAGGAGGAAATGCTGACTGAGGAGCTTATAGCTTTTCATTGCTGCAGAGCTGTATAACTGTATGAATATCACGCAGTACTGTATTATGCAGTAGAACAAGAAAATCAACAGTCGTTTTCATTCAAGTAACTTTTGTCTACTTTGGGTAGGTTTCGGCGAAGCGTTACCGTTACCATCAGTAGGAAGGTATAGTTGACAACAAACCTGACAACTTGGAGATAGAACGATGGCCACGATAAATGACCTACCTGAGGAAATACTGGAGTATATTCTGTGCCTTATATCACCCTACAGTGACTTGAGATCATGCAGACAGGTAATTAAGAATTGTATCTTTGTGAAACATTTTCTCAGTGCCTTGATAGCCGAGTGAAGGCTCATCCTGTCATATGGGAGATTCTCGTCTCCAGGAAACGCAGCAACGAGTATATTTAATGTCAATTACTTGCTTGCATTGGTAGAGTTCAAAATATATTATTCTTTGAGAATCTTCTACTTGTTTGACCTTTTCTTTTCCAGACAGCCTGAAGGAGAACTCCCATTAATATATGGCAAATATTTAATGACAGGGATTACTTATAATTGTAGATTTATTCATGACCTCCAGAATATGTGGAAATATTATGTCACTAAAGACTGTATAATTCATGATGCCCATATTCTGTGAGAACATGTTACTCTAGCACAAAGTTACGTTTCTTGACAGCATTGATGCCCCACAGAGTACAGTTGGTCGATTCGGACCCGAAATTCATTCGTTCCCAAACCATTCAGGTTAGTTTGGTCAAGTCAGATGATATTAGGTTAGGGTAGTAGGGACAAACGATTAGTGATGAATTGACTGAGGAGCCAAATCAACCTAAAAGTCTGACATGAAGAGTGACCACTTGCCATGGTTTGCACAGAAAACTGGTGGTTTTATAGCTAATATTTTCAAAATTATGCCTTCTTGCAACTTTTTAAAGGTCATCATAATGGTGAATATGTTATTGTTTAGTGCAAAAAATATACCGTATACAGTAATTGTAAATTCTATGCATAGGAGCTCTCTTTCAGTTCCACTTTTTCTTTTTTTTTTAGACAGCAAACTTGTATTTTACTTTGAAGGATGCTATTTATATCAGTCAGGCTAGTTTGGGCCTATATTTTATAAAAATAAGTCAGAGCGCGAATTGCCACCGGCTGGAAGTGCCAGGACTGCCTCACACAACCGCGCAGTTTAGGGGTTAATCATCTCTGCATACACCTCATCAGCCCCAGCTACTTGCCCATTTTTCAGCCACTTCACGACGTTCTTCACCTGGACAAGTGTCATGTTTCCTGGCACCGCATTCCTTCTCCACACACCCCCAAAACCAATCATGTTTACAGCTGCTGTGCTCTGTCGATTCCCATTCATCAGGCTTTCAAAATATTCTTTCCATCTGGTCCTTACTTCATCCCCATGGGTTCATAATCTACCACTTAAATCCTTCTCACTTTCACATTTCTTTCTGCTGTCACTTTTACGTTTCTCCACCACTTCCCAGAATAACTTCCTATTTTCAGAGTAATTTGGATTCATTTTTCATCCTAGATCATTATTTACCTCCTCCTTTTTCCTCTTCACTAGTCTCTTTTCCTGCTTCTTGCAGTCAGTATATTCAGTTATTTCAATTGAACCCCTGTTCTGTAAGCACTCTAGCCACTTCTTCCTCAGCACATTTACATTAAAGCTCCCATTAGGCAAGAAAAGTGAACTGTGAGTGAATATACGATTTGCAAAAATTGTTATGAATGTCAACAGAATTTACCATGAAGTTTGGCCCAACCTGACAAAGTTATGACCTAGCATATGCAGTCAAGTCGCCTAAGGCGTGGTTAATTGGTTCTGGACCACACCCGTGCCATACAAATAACTAAACCTATGGGAAAAGCGGAATTTGGTTCTGGACGTTCACCCAAAGTCCCCCTTTTCACCCCACTTTTCCCCATTTTTCCCCACTTTACACATGTGCACAGTCAAGCAGTCAGTCAGTGCATGTATTACCTGTTACAATAGGCACAAAAAACAGGAGAGTGATCAGATAACAAGTTGTCTGGCTACACACTGAGCAGGGTTTGAATGGTGGGTGAGGGCATGGGATCCATCCCTTCCTTGCAGTTCTGTAATGCACCAGTCACCACAAAGGAACAATGTACCGTACTGTACAAGCAACTTCTCTGCACTACACAGAGTGCCTTAAAAACATTTCTTCTTCTACTCAGCTGTACCCTGCACAAACATATTCACAAACACATAGCCTGTGCTCTCATAAATAACCTTCAACAAGACAGCATCCCTTTGAACTCACACCAGATATATATTCCACAGAAATTGCTAATCCATGAGCTAACCTTGCCAGACATTATTGTGACTATCCTTCTTCTTGCCTTCAGTATAAGCACAAGATAGAACCCCTCCAAAATCCACTGTGTCTGCACTGTAATGGAGCTCTTGCAGACCACACACATACCTACCTCATGCACCAGATCAGATCTCTGGGGCTGATGCGACCGGTTTCTTGCTGTTGGCCAAGTTCACATCCAGATATTCCTGGGGTTGCAGCAACAGTGACATGAAAATCTTTAACAGGGTCCCATACTAAAGATTATACCCTAAGCTAAATACCTGATTAAGGAAAAAGTGTTATATTTTACAGAATAATGCATAGTATTTTAGGGAGCTTGGTCATGGTTATGTGATGCTTGAGATTAGCCCCTCTAACTCCAACCCTGATTTTTATTGCAGGTGTGTCAGCGGTGGTATGTTTGCTGCCAGAGTGTAGTGGAGAAGAGAAAATCACGATTCTTGTCTGCCCTCAAGATGGGCTGCATTGAATGGTTTACCCCTACCTTTCCAGGTACTTCCATACTAATCAGTCGTCGATACTCTCACTCAGCATGTGTGTTTGAGTCATCAATGTATGTATTTGGCGGCTGCACATCAACAAACACTACTTTTAACGACCTGTGGCGCTTTGATTTGGGTTCAAACGACTGGACCCGGTTATTGACCACAGGAACCTACCCATCTCCCAAGGCATATGCTTCCATGGTAACCTGGAATAACTGTCTTGTGTTATTTGGTGGCTGGACCCATCCTTCCCTGTATCCACTACATCAGCAGTGGGTCCTGTTTAGTGAACTGCATGTGTATGATATTTATGGAAACCGATGGACACAGTTGTATTGCCCTGGGTCTCCACCTCCAACAGCTGGTCACTCAGCAACTGTGCATGGGAGTGTGATGGTTGTGTTTGGTGGGTTGCAGAAACAAGAGGGAACATCCACCAGCACAAATGATATTTTTTGCCTTGACTTGGCAAGACAGTGCTGGTTCAAGCCAATTATGTCAGAGCCAGCACCCAAGCCAAGGTATGGTCATTCTCAGATCAAACTTGACAGTAAACATATACTAGTCCTTGCTGGATGTGGTGGTTCAAATAAATTATACAATGACATCTGGCTTCTTACCATCCCTGATAACATATATGACAGAGCAGCAAAGTGGCACTGGGAGCAAGTTTTAGTCAAAGAAACTGAGCACATGCCCTCACAAATGTGGTACAACCCTGCCTGCAAAGTAGGGGCCAGTGTTGTGGTGCTGTCAACATGTGGGGCCAGCAGTAAGCCTCCTGCAGGAGGCAACATGGCACAGATTCTTGTCCCTGGATCTGTAAGGAGACAGCCAGCCAATGTATGGATCCCACCAGTACAGCAGCCAGAGATTCGGCCCCACGACCATGCCCTTCCAGAACGTCAGTTGGTTGAACCCAATATTAATGGCCAGCGGGGGTTTCTTCGATCAGGAGTTCAACCACAGGAGCAGGCTGAATCCAGCAGTGATGAGAGTGACGATGTGAATAATGTTGGTGCTCACGGGTCAGGGAGGGGACGACCACGACCCTCAATACGTCCCAATGCTTCATGTGACAGAGAACGCAGACTACAAGTTCTTTCCAGAATGACTGAGAGACTAAGGGAGCTCTCACGTCAACAGGATCCTGCGTGTGTGCCTGTCAGTAAGCCCTCAACATCTCGTAGCACAGTAGTTCCTCACATGCTCGATATTAGCAAAGTTATTTCACATAGGGAAGCTCATTGGTTGCCTGTCCACCAGGCAGGTGGTATTCAAATGTGTGTTGGGTCTCCCCCTCAGCCATCTCTCTTATACTCCCTTGTTCTTGGTCGGGGGCACCTGGTCATGTTTGGTGGTATCCCTCATGATCCAACTGGAGGACAAAACCAGGAGCATGTTTCAAATTCTGTAACATTTGTCTCTGCTTCTTGCAATTCTTATTTTGCTACTTAAAAGTGGAATGGTATGTTGTTAAAGAACAAGTAATTCCAGTATTGTTATATTATGCAAATTTATATGCTGTAAATAAGTATTACACCAATAATTTCATGAAGTTAGCCATGTATGCACAGCATATTATGTGGCACTTTTGCAATAATTCTCTTATTAATTTGTTATCATACTTTAACAGTTCCTACAGTAATTCCACACTGGTCAGTGAGTGTCTTCCTGTGCCAAACCAACCTCCTCTGTGCTGGCATGTGTTTTGAACTCATTGAGCACACTTCAAATAGTCTTCCTTGTTGATGGAAGTAATTCATATTTAGTAATAAATACCTTGCAGTGGTATTTTAGACTATTGTGGTAATGCATCATATAAGTCTTTATAAGTGGTATAGCCTAGTGTGCTTTATCATCTTTGAGGCATACTGTACATAATGATCTTTGTAATTTACTTACAGTACATCACTTGTGTAACCAGATAGGTGCAGGATAAAGTGGACCTTAATGCTGACCAGTGTATTGGCAACAAAAATACTTGGCTATTATGGTTTCAGTGTTATAGTGAGAATGAATCCGATGTGTATCACTCATTTTTTGCTTTATTATACACATTGTATTATGTTACTGCTGTCATTAACAGGATCTTTATGATGTAAAGGTGGAAGTTTATTTTTTTTATTATTGTTTTCTTTATTTTTTTAATACAGTCATTCCTATATAACCCATCATTATGGGTGTGGATTTCAGCCAATAACCTCCAAGGTATAAGTGCAGTCATGTTACGGTGTACCAATTCGGGATATCTACTCAGTCATGTCTTTGTAGTATAAAATGACTTCATTATAACTGGCACTGGTAATTCTGGCATTTTTGGCTGACACCATTGATTCATTAATTCTTGATATTTTGAGAGGCTCACATTTGAATTTTTAATAATACTGTATTCATGTGAAATGGCAGGGGACAGAGTGACATGGAGGCGATTTGTTTGTGGCCACCCCGTTCGGGATTGAGGCGTCTGGCAATAGTTAGATAGATAGTATTCATGTTTCTTCTGTACTGAGTATTGGTGAGATACAGTTATTGCCTGCTACTTGATTTTTAATCCTGATAGTCAGTCAGTGTTCTTTCAATAGATCTGGAATGGCATATTAAAAAAAAAATAATAATGCAAAAGGCACCTGTTACAAATGTCAAGCTTTCAGCATTACAGTATAGTCAACATTACCAAGAAATGCATATCAAATAAGAATAACTTAGATTAATACAATGTGGACAGATTTTCTACTTATTGTGTATGTATAGCGGAATACAGTACTTGTACGCTGACACATAAGTCTGGGTGGCAGTACAGTGAAATTCCATAATCAAAAACTTTTTTTTTTTTTACTGAAAAAATTGCTGACATATTGTAAAGGAAATAAAATTTGAAATTATTAAATAGGATAATTGTAATTATGTAATAGGAGGAGAATTTTCTCAGGACTCAGGGAATATCTGAATCTCTCTCTCTCTCGCTCTATCTATCTGCTGTGGCCTCTGTTTCATTTGAGTATACAGCTGGTGGACTACAGGCTGAAGTTCCCTTTTCCTGTAGTTCACCATCCTCCTTTTCGGGGATAGGAAGGGATGTTTGTGTGACTGGACTGCTAATATCAGTGCCACCATGTGAAAGCATCACTTTCCACCTACTGTACAGTACAATGGGGCACCAAGTTTCACAGCATCCATATGTCAAAATGCACTTCCGTGCCCTCCACCACCACAAGTTTTGGGTTCTCGTCACAGTGACGCCAGTGCCAGCACTCAGTTTCGGCCCGTTTCCCGCATATGTTCAGTGTTTTCTGTAAGTTGAGTGTTACACTCTCGCGTCCTTGATTGGTAATTGACAGAAATATGTCATCTTGTGCGTCAAGTGGAGCTGGAGGTGGACCAGGTGGTAGTAGAAATAGTTAAGAAGGCATGAACCTGGAACAGCCCGCGGTAAAGAGAAGGCCAGTCGTGACTGCATCAAGGGGGTAAAAAAATACAAGTATACTGACAGGTAAAAAAACAAAATTGTGGTGGAAATGAAGGTGCTCAAAACTCTGAAGTATGCAAAATGTATAATGTGCTAGAGTCGACTGTGCATAGTATGAGAAAAAGTTGAGTGAGCTTAAAGCCAATCTAGCCCTTGTGAAAAAGTACTGTATTTTGAACCAGGTGCCAGAGGTAGACAAGTGAAAACAGTGACTGAGTACAGCTCATTTATGCTAGTGGTTGAATGCTTAATGTTACTATATGATTTAATGTGTTAATAGCAACATTTCAGGTAACTTTAGAACGTATGTAAAGTAGGAAATACGCAAGGGTGGGGGAGTGAGTTTTCATATGGCCCCTGTCCCTATGTGCTTATTTCCCTCGAGGTCAATGCCCCAGCTTTGGCGACATTTTTCATGATCCCTATTGGGTGTGAAACCTGGTGCCCTACTGTACTTCAGTAGTACTTCTGAGTGTTTTATGACTTCATTTGTTGTAGTATGGGATGCCTGGTGGTTTGAGGATCATGTCCAATATGCATCGTCAGTTCCCGAGGAGGCAGCTGGAAGCTTTTTTATCACATATTGCCACCAGGGGCCAAGAACCAGTTGTTGACCAGTCATCCACTCTTTTTTCAGTGTTTTGGACTATGGTAGCTTAGCTCGAGGCCTCTGCACCTCATGCGGGATAATATGGAACTGGATGTACCCATTACCATTCTTTGTGACAAGTATATCACAGTTTTTAGGTACTGTATTTACCTTTACATCTGAGATGGTGCATTGTACTGTATGAAAACCTAAGCCTATGCAGCAGCATGAGTGCATTCAGTGATGTTTCATTTATAATTTTATTAGGAAAAATTCATAATTATCTATTTAATAAAACTACCGTATGTATACAGTACTATTAATGAATGAATTCTATCTCAACATATTCCTGCAAAAAAAAAAGGATTTGTACTGTATAGTATAGCCAGATAAATTACCGGTAGGAGGAAGTTTCTGAGTCAAGTGACAGTAGTATATAGGCTATGAGGCTGCAGCTAGTGATTCATTATACATGTATGAATGTTGTAAATAATACTTAGCACACAGTTCTAAAATTTAAATATTTTAAATGGCAATTTCTTTAAGTTAAAGCTCTTCCAAGCACATCATGACATATTATGTAATGTTTGGAATGAGTCACTCATATACTGTATGTACAGTTTTTAAGCTAAGCACAAATATATATACCTAAAGGTATTACTGGTTTCATCTATTCCACAATAGTTTTGGGGTTAAGTACAAGAATATACAGCTGAGGTTCTTACTGGTTTGATCTTCCAAAATGCTTAGCACCAGGGTTCGAATCCTGGTGCCGGCAGCTGGCATCACTCGACTCAGGTGTCCATCCACCCTCTGTGGGTGTACGTAAAAGGATTACCTAGGGTAGTTCCTGGGAAAGGTTACTTTGGTAACCTGGATGATATAGTGGCCTTGTAGTCCATGATTTTGGGTGAATAACCTGCTACAAGCTCTGAGGTCTGTGTTATGAAGATGTGCATTGTGGCTAAGCACCTCATGCTGTCTGCCCCACCTTTACCTTTAATCATCCTCATTCTACCTCTTCCCTCCTCCCCCCAATTACAGGTAGGAGCCATAAAATATGAAAAAATAAGTAAATGAAATATGAAGGTGAACAAATCAACAGCATGCTCAATGAAAATGGGCTATACACTTGTTGTCTCACCATTAATGCTCCCATAATTCTGAATCAACCTCCATTACCTTTTTTTTTTTTTTCCAGACTTGCATTTGCCATATCTGTCCACCATATTCTTGGACTTCCACACATCCCACCATCAAACTCACACCCTTTTCATCACCGTATTTATACCCATTCTCTCCATAGGATCATACCATCAGTGCATGCTCTTGTCGACTATTTGTCCAATCTTTCTTACTCCATATCTTTCACAAACCACACAAATTCATTTCCTATCCACTTGCCACACTCCAAACACATTAATCACTAACACCAGTCAAATACACCAAGCCAGGCTTAAATGAGGACATCACCTAGCCCTTCTCAGTTACTAGCTCAGATTCAGACTGGGTGGAACCACAGATGACCCATGTCCCACTTGTAGAATAGGCCCACATAACACAACACACATGATGCAGCACTGTACAGCACATGCCATACAAAGATGCAGATACAGTATAAAAAAGTAAAGGAACCTTTGGATGACCCCATGGGGTAGTAAGTTTAACAGTGGTCAATGCATTGCTCAGCCAGACAGACTGGAGTCAAGCAACAACATCCATCTTTTCTGCCTTTAAGTCCAGACTTTTTCATGCAACACCAGTCACACCCATCTATTAATGTGGACACTACTCCTTCATGCATCCTCTTGCAGTTGGCACACACAGATCTGTTTCATATCAAAGCCTTTCCAGCACCAGCCACATTTTTTGTTATAAGGATTTACTATATTGCTGTTTTTACACAACATACCTCAACAGCTAGTAGTAAAATCACAGTGGTGTATGTGAAAGTACATTTATCTGAACAAAAATTATTGCTTCAGCCAGAAACAGCAATCTAGCCAGTGACAGAAAGTACTCATTCTAAAATGGAATAAAAAAAGCATTATCAAGACAGGTCACAATTTATTTCAGATATATGCTAGACTAGTGCACTAATAATAAATCTTTGGTTAAAGCACAAGGGATATGGTAATATAAATAACATGGCAAAATAGTGTTGGAACTACAGAAAATAATCACTAAGTACCAAAGGGATGATTCTAAATCATAATCCTGAGGATTCTCCCACTATTTACCAAAAAAACAAGAATGACCACTCGGCCAAATAATCTTATCCCCTTCAGTACGATGAGTTATTTAATATTTTATTGTGACAAGCTAATTTTGTTCAGGTTCAGAAAATTTCTAAAGTGAATCAGTACCATAATTATCATCCAATCCTTGTTTACCCCTTTAAAAGCACAGTGGTGTGGGACTAGGTTACTCAGTCCTGATATTTTAGGTGAGGGTGACCCATCATTCCCACCTGACTGGCTATATGTAAGTAAACAACAGCTAAATCTCAATCATCCCTTCAACATAAACCATTTTCAGTCACATCCAGTTGGAGCACCTTAACCCACTTGACCACCTGGCATACTGGTTATATGGTTACCACCTAATTAGCTTCACACTCAGTGCAGAGTCACACTCAGTGCAGAGTCACTAATTTGAATGTGATGCATTTTTCTTCTGGCTATAACCAAGTGACTGTATTCAGACTTGGAGAGGCATTTTGTGGTGAAGTGGTTAAAGATAATGAAGAATTATTTATGTATTAGTGCAAAATATAGTGCTGTAACTGCTTTGTCTATTTTAAACAGATCTATCAAGAGATTATATGTTAAATGACAGATTAAATAGTGGGATGGCAACAGCTGCTGAAACACGATTCTCCAGCATACATTTTGGGTGTGTAAATTCACTGTTAAAAGCTGTGGAAACTACATATTTTTGTACAAATATTACAAGTGAGATTCTACAAACAACCAAGACTACTGGTATGCATTTAGTAAAACATTTTAACCCTTTCACTCCAGTGAGGCATTTTTCACTGTATTTTTGCTAGCTCTACTGCAAATAAATTTTATTCAGCTTTGGAGAGATTTTTCAAATGCACAGGTTAGATACAGCCTTCCTGTATCCTTTCAGTATGAAAGGTTCACCAGATCTGAATAAAATCATTTGGAGGTGGCAAGAATATATTCGGTTTATAAAACACATCCTCGGATTGAAGGGGTTAAGGATCTGCACATCTAACTGATGCAGTAACAGTAACAGTATTTTACAGTACATTATACACAATTGAACTACTGTGAGGATAATTATGCCCAACAATTAGTGTCATGATAACATTATTGTAGATAACATTGGAGCACCAACATGCACCTTCACTGTTAGGTACCACCATGATCAAAAGTTCACTGACAATCTCCTGCCAGCACTGTGTCCTATATATCTATAGCCAGATGCCTTAATCTCATAAGGGGTAGCCACAAACTGCCTCCATGTTGCACTGTCTCCTGCCAATTTGTTGCCTTCCCCACAACTTACACCCCCCTCTCTCCTATACCTCTCCTGCTTTCAATAATTCTCCTTCTCCAAACATCACAGCAAATCCTTCCATCTTATACTTTTTTTTTCCTTCGCTTGATCATGATATTACATAAAAATATAATGTATAAAACATTCTAATGTCACAGTGGGGAGGGAAATGTCACTGAACTTTTTAATTGGATAGCACAATAACTGCAGCAAGTACTTGAGTACTGCACTAGTCAGTGATAGACTGAAAAGGTAAATTACAGACGTTGGAATAACAACTTCATACTCAACAAACTAGCTATCAACTGTACGAGTTCAGGTGTAATATATCCAATAAAGCACAGCCCACTTGAGCATATGATTAAAGTATTTTGCTACTTGAGCATCTGTAACACAACTGGAATGTATAAAAGCAAATACAGTACAGTACTAGGAATCATCATCATCATCATCATCATCAGGAAGAAAACTTATGAAAATAATATCAGATAATTTACAGCTAGCTGCACACTACACATTAAGTAAATACAATAGTGCCAAGTTGACTATAACAAAATGCTACAATAACTGGACAAGTCTGCTACACTAGTGCAACTCTTATCAGGAGAACTTTCCTTAAACAATAGTGAAGTATGTCTGAGATCATATTCATGACCTACTAAAGCTGAATCTATATACTGTACAGCAAAACAATTCTGAAATAATTTTAGTTAAATGAACATAAATTCATCATTCATTTCTCTACTTAGAGTAAAACCACATTACTGGGACATACATCCATGTGAAGTTTACTGATTATATTGGAAATTCATATAAGAAGTCCACAGACTATTATTAAATGCTGTTAAGTATGAAATCTTTTAAGGTTTGATAACTTTTATGAGACACAATATATTTAACTAAATTTAACTTCTAAGATTGTCTTCTCATTGCAACTCTTTAATAAGCAGAACATTCATGACACTTTAACATATTGTGTACACAGCCTTCAGTATCTGGAGAAAATAAAACCTTGTTCTTGAGATATTAGTGTCAATTACCATTTTTGGCATTCAGGGAACTTCACACTCAGCAGTCTACTACAATGTAAATCTTTATGTACATTAGGATTCTTTTAGTTTCCTTAAAACTTTCACTGAAAAAGAAAAAAGGGGGGGAGGGGGGTGCAGATGTTTTGGGATGCTGCCATTGGAGCATCATACATACCCTAACTTCCCACTATGTCTAAGTGGATCAGAAATTTAAGCTCAAATGGGGCCTTAGACTGAGAATGAAACCTTTCTCAGTACTTGATGTGTAATCTGAGACAGCTAAAAAGTTAACAGCAGCTTAAACTACAAATAATATGCAAGCACAGTACAGTACTTACAGAAGTAATTTAATGTTGCCAAAAAAAAAGTTGTATCACACTAATTTGGAATACACTGACAAAATACCAAATAAATCAATAATTTAATGGAAGTGAATAATACAGGTTACTCATGCTTCTCTGTTACACTAGATTATGTGCACTGTCAGTAGCTTTGCTACTTAAGAGTTAAACTTTCATCCAAAAATATTGTACCAGCAGTGACACTGTGGCCAGTATAGTCTTTTTAAGTTAAAAAACGGTAATACTGTAGCTAATGGCAATTTAACACTGTACCAAAGGAACCGGTAACAGGATAGTTGGACACAAAACCTATGAATGGATTTACACATTAACCATATCACCACTCTTGTTTAAGGGTGGGAGGGAATGAACAGACAGACAAACAGATTCTCTGCTGATGGATGGAGAGTATGGTGGAGGTGGAAGGGCACACTGAACTACTTCAGGGGATATTGTGTGGAGAGAACCAGTAGAGGACCATACACGGATACCAGAATCTGCATCACTCTCTTGCTTCTGCTTCAGCTTGTACTTTGGTGGTTCACTGTGCTTTCTGCTCTCCACAGTGGACATGCTTCCCCTCTCACTCAAAGGTACATCAGTAAAACCTCCATTGTCAAGTCCAGTATCAATTTCATCTGTGGCTGGAGATTCTGTTCTGCTGAATTTTTCAATAAAATATATGCCATCCCAGTCACTGCTGAGCATGATGGGAGCCCTGGGGCTCTGGAACTCAATCATATACATGGACTCTGTTGTGTTTTCATTAGGAAGCACCACTGGATTCATTGGCTTTGTGAAAAACGCTCTTGGTTTTGCAGCCTCACGACTTAGGTACACCTTACTTCTGTTGTGGTGTCGTCTGCATAACCACATTATAATGCTGAGAAATACAAGAACTAAAACAATGGCTAAACAAATACAAAGTGCAACCACAACAGAGGGCTTAACATGTGCATTCACAATGCCATTCAAATCTGACTGAGACACCTCATACACTAATAGTTCATCAGTCTGATTAGTACTAGAACTCCTACTCCTCTGTAATGGCACATTAGTGCTATTAATGGCATTTGTCACAGTAGCAGGTGGAACAGGTAGTCTTTTTCTGGTGTTTACATTATTTTTCACATGAAGCACATAGTAATCCAAAGAATCTAACTGCTCATCTTTACTGCGTCTTTCACCACCATTAAAATTATCTGGCAATGCTGAAACATTTATTGTCGTAATGTCAGAAGTATCACTTGCAACCGAAGAGTGATCTTCCTGTTTCGCTTTCTTTGGCTTTTCGTCATACAGTCTTGATACTGATTTTGATGAGTAATTTCCACCTGATTTTGTGATGTTTGTGTGTTTTTCTTCAGGCTCAGCCCAAGTGGTGGTAACTGTCGCACTTCTCGTTGCTGTTGGATATGATGACCCTTCATAACTTGTTGCTTTTGCAATTTGACTAGGATCAAATGACTCATTCACCTCTGCCTGCAGGCCTTCTCGGGTGGTTGTTATCTTCAGGTCAAAGTTAGCAAAGTCACTATGAGGGAGAAGCATGGTATCAAAACTATCATCACTGGTAGAAGATGCTTCTTCTACAGTAGGGGATGCCTCTAACATGAAGTCTGGCTTTTGAGTAGATGCCTCAACTACCTCTGTTGTGAAGTACTCCTTGGGGATTTCAGTTACATCAATTGGAGTACTGGCTGTTTCCTTAATGTTTTCATTTAGCATTGTGCTCAAAGTTTCAGCAAGCCATACACTGTCTGTAGTTGATTCTGAGGCTTCAGCTATATTTCTTATTAAACTACTATCAGTACTTTGGATATGATTTTCTGAAGTCGTGAAAGTTTCATCATCATATTCTGTTGCGTCAGTTTCATATGACCTGGCTGTGCTAAGATCAACGTTACTCAAACTAATAGTAGGATCTATTTCTTCGTTTTCTTCAGATAATTGTGTAACATCTTCAACCCTTTCAGTTGTTGAAAGTTCATACTCCGAAGGTAGAGTATGATCAACTTCTTCCATTTTCAAGGTTAATACTACTACAAATACAGATTACACAAAATATATATGGGATCCAGTGAATGAGGAAGCTGACTCATCAAGGGATGTTCCTGTGCCCTGCATAGATTCTTGTTGGTGTGCCCATCTGAAAAGAAGAGCAGAATTAAATCAATGCATTCCTAAAATAAATACTGTACAGTATACAGTAAAACTTTTGTTAAGCCCTTCTAGCCATTGATGTATTGTTCTGTTGTATTTCTGCCATTCCCAGATATTGTAATTCTATTCACCTTATGAGAAAATGCCCCATTAATGAAGAGACTAATGAAGATTATATTTCACCCACCAAGTTCGAACGGTTTCTCCCAAGGTGAATCAAATCATCAGGGGTTATCAAAAATAGTATGAAAAATAAGACTTCAGACTGAAGGGGTTAATGACTGCAAGGTGAAAGCACTACACTTTACCTATGTGCTTTCTCATCACCATCATCCAGACCTCTTTTTCCACCTAAGGATGAAGTGTGGTAAGGTCCACACAGAAAAAATTATATAGTCTATATACATCTAATGGAGAGGGAAACTAACCAGAAATGTCCAATTAAATGGGCCATACTTTCATTCACTCACCATTCAACCCTTAGAATCCTTCACTCACCATTCAAACCCCTGGAATCTTTCACTAAACATTCACACCCTTGGAATCCTGACTCCATCGTACAAGCATAAACATTTACATATAATTATGCACTTCTTACAGTACCATGCATCAGCTAGTCAATCCGATGACAATCACATCACAGGAAAAAAAAACAGATTCCAATCCCATGTCATACTCTTCTCTGTACAAAATTCTTCCAACCGGCTTGATCCACAGTCAGTTCCCTGGCTTCATCCTCCTCCATATCTCACATTCTCACACACTCATTTATCATATCCATCCACCTTCTTTTGGGCTACCATGCCTCCTTTCACTTTCAAACTCATTCAGATACACCATTTTCACCACTCTATGTACATCCATTCCCTCCACATGATCATACCATCTTTGTACATACTTTTCGACTCAGGTGTCCATATATTTCCTTACATCGAATCCTTCATGAATCAAATTACTGTATTCCACATTCTATATCAACTCTCTCCACTCCACACATTCTAAACAACTCATTCCTGCTGCTCTTACTCTTGATCATTCATTTTCATCCACACCAAAATCTCACAAAAATATGTTAATGTAAGCACTACAACTTCCCCATGCAAGCCTCTCACAGCGGCCACACTTAGACCTCTGATACATATCAAGGCTTTCGTGGCACTTGTTACTTTACTTCCTTGTGATTCTTGTTTGTGAAAGGAGAGAGACTTGAACTGGTGAGGGAGTTCTAGTACCTGGATGTAAAAAAATATACATCCATGTGCTAGAACTCCCTGACCAATTCCAGTCTCTCTCCGTTCACCATTACATTACACCATAAGCCATCTTCTCTTTCAACAACAATCACTCTGTTCCTATTCACATTCACTTTTACAGCCTGACTCTCACAGACCACCATTCCTCTCTCAATGGCTCGAGTTTTTACTTCTCATAATGGAAACCCATCCACATATATATTGAGCATCAATCCCATCCACATATATAATGAGCAGTGTTACGATGGAGTGATAAATGACAGAGGGAAATGAAAGATTATAAATGTCTGCTGGAGATGTACCTTTGTCAAGTTTCACTATAAGAGGGTAACACCGTACCGAATGCCACATACAAACCCTACAATGAGGGGCATGAGGCAGAAAAGGACAAGTTCCGGGATCAGCTGGACAGAGTGACATGTCAGATGGCCAGGAGTTTTTAAATGGTTTAATTGTTTATTTCTTTATTTAAATGTTTATTTATTTAATGTTTAATACTGTATTCTCAGAAATACAATACATGCACTGAATAATTATTTGAGTGTGTGCTAGTGTTCGCTGGTGACTAATGTGTAGGTAGGGTGATGTGGTATCTTGGCCGAGAGGCCAGAACCATAAGTAACTTTACCCATAATTTATGTTATTTATAAACCATGAAATTTCTAAAGCACGGCAGTGGTCCAGAACCATATTGCCACTGATTAGACGACTCAACTGTATTGCTTTCCACAAAGTTTATCTTCAATGGACCTCACATTGTTTTTTGTTGTAGTTTTTTGTCTGTAATAAGAAACAATTTTTTATTACCCTTTTGGGGTGTCTGTACCTGGGATAAAAACTCACATACCAGTATCTATTGCCTACTGGAGTTACCAAAGCAGGCCGATTCTGTCTCTTGGTTTGGCTCCGAAGGGACACTGTCACTGATCACCTGAAAGCAGATTAAACACAATGCATTCAAAGCAACTGAAATGGCATACCTTAAACAAAAAATGCCAACAAAGTTCCATTCATTCATCCATCATCCAATCCTATGTTGCCCCATGAGGAGTGTAGGAGTCCAGGCCTAGGCAAGTTGGTCCTGGCATTTAAGATAAGAGTGACCAGCCTCACTCATCCCTGAGTGGCACTATGTGAGCAATAAACCCCAACAACACCTTAGATAGAAACCAGCACTGGCTCAATCCGATTGGAACGTCTCAATTACCCACTAAACCACTAGGTGCCAAAATTTGGTTATACAGTTACCACCCAGAGTAGTAAATGGTTTCCTGGTGTACAGGAAACCATTTGGTTTGTCACTCTGTGTAAGTGCCAAAAAACTTATTAAAAATTAAAAAGAAAAAAAATCTTTGATCATAACCTGGCACCAAATCACTGTTAGGCAAATCTGCAAACTGTACACATATTATGGAGTACAGGTAGGCCTATCACCCAGATATGGGGTAACAATAATATGTAATAGTAACAGTAACAGACTATTACAAGGTTTTCAGAGTAATAGTAATAGTTTAAAAATCATGGCTGTAATAGTAATAGAAGGCAAAGTTATAGATAAAAGTATATTACTTTGGAAACTCCCTGTACTGTTGTTTGCAGATGATACTGTGTTGTTGAGTGAAGACGAAGGGGAGCTGCAAGGCTTGGTAGATGAGTTTGGGAGAGTGTGTAAGAAACGGAATCTAAAGGTGAATGTGGGGAAGAGTAAAGTGATGGTCTTCGAGAGAAGTGAAGCCAGTGAGTGTACAGTGAGATTGGATGGGAAGGAAATGGAGAATGTGAGTGAATTTAAGTACTTGGGCAGTGTGATGAGTAAGGATGGTAGTCTGGAGGGTGAAGTGCTCGAAAGGGTACAGCAGGGAAGGAAGGTTGCTGGTTCGTTGAAAGCAGTGATAAGAAACAGGGAGGTGAGCATGGAAGTGAAAAAGTTGTTACATGACAGTAATGTGATACCAACTCTGACATATGGAAGTGAAGCTTGGACCCTGTTGGAAGGACAGAAGTCAAGAGTGAGAGCAGTGGAAATGAGTTATTTGAGAGGAGCATGTGGAGTCACATGGAGAGACAGACTAACAAATGAGGAAGTGAAGGAGCATTGTGGTGTGGTTGAGGACGTGATGGGAAGCGTTAGGAGAAACACGTTAAGGTGGTTTGGGCATGTGGAGAGGATGGAGAGTGAAAGATTGACGAGGAGAGTGTATGTGAGTGAGGTGGAGGGGGCGAGAGGGAGGGGGAGGCCGAGGATGAGATGGAGGGATGGAGTGGAGAGGTATATGGGAGAGGGGGGTGTGAGTTGGAAGTGTGGTAGTGAAATGGCAGGGGACAGAGTGACATGGAGGCGATTTGTTTGTGGCCACCCCGTTCGGGATTGAGGCGTCTGGCAATAGATAGATACTTTCCTACTGCAGACACTTATTTAGTCTTCATGTGCCAACAGAATAAATTATATATGCAATGACAACCTACTGATAATGAGTTAAGGCAGTGCTATCTGGCAACTGAATCTCCCACAACATCAATAAAAGACCTTAGTTATCTTTTGGCTGCTCTCCATGATGCAGGTACACCACAGGAGACCATGCAGAATGGAGAGTGGCCTACTAGCCATCAAATGATTGAGACATACATTATGTGGGGCAGCTTCCCAACAATAATGAAAATGATAACCATTTTCAATTTAAATAATTACCATTATTGCAAATAATATATTAATAGTAATAGTAACAGATGACCAAGTATTAGTAACAGTAATATAACAGATAACCACTAAAGTAATAGTAATAGTAATATAATAGAGAACAACTGAAAGTAATAGTAATAGTAACAGAAACCCAGTAATAGACCCCATGTCTGCTATCACCACACCAAAAGCTAGAAAAATTAGGCAACAGATAAAGGCTGGCAGGGCTTTGTTACTTTTTACCCCAACTTGCCCTGTCTCTTTTTTTTTTTTTTTCCTGATTGACTATACAGTATACATGGGACAAAGGGAATGGGGAGAGTCCTCAATGAAGCCTGAGAGAAAGATGTTCGAGACTGTTGTTGACAGGAGGGTGGTGAGAGGACAATGTGAAGGTTCATCTCATGATATGATTGTTGTATGCAAAGTTAAGCCAGGAGGAATGACGTGGATAGAGAAAGAGAGGAATGTTCAGAGCAAATGACAAAGTGGAGAAGCTGAGAAACTAAGAAGTGACAGATGAATATCAGGTGAAGGTAGTGGAGGAAAATCACTGAACTGAAAATAAATGGATTTGGGCAAATTATGGAATGCATAGCTAGGGGGGGTGCTTTATTTGGAAAGCTACAGCTGTGTGTGGTGTCACGAGGTTAGTAACTAGGAAGAAGGATACAGCTTGGTGGAAAGAAGAGGCTGAGAGGTAAAGAAGTATCTAGAATGGATGCAAGAAATGGGTTTAAATGAAAGAAATACAAGGACAGTAAGGAGCAGGAAAAAAGACCCGTAAAAGTATATAAGTAAATGAATAAAGGGGCAAATGATGAACGTGGAAAAAAATAAAAATCTCACGACATTTTTCAAAAACAAATGTTTGTTCCATTATTACAAAAATCTGAACCATTGACAGGATCATGACTGCTGCTACATGATTCGTCGTCCTCCATTCGATCAGTCAGATCTTGCTCTACGTCTGTTCACAATGTGACTGCTATAACTAAGAACAAAAAGCTGGATCCATTTTCAGAAAAATGATGATGAAATGATCACAAATTCACTAGAATGATGCTCCTAGTCAGCTGTTTGGGCCAAGATGGCCATCAAGTGTTTACTTTTGCTGTGACTGGCTGCCTTTTGTTCCATTTTGTTCACAAAAGGCCACTGAAACACCACTGCTATCACAAAACAAAAGTGCAAGTGAGTAACAAATAGTACAGTGTTGCAAATGAAATGAGGATGATTTTTTGGGAATGCACACCAAATTACACCCATATAGTCCAGTCATCTGAGAAAACCCACAGGTGTGTATATTCACAGTATCTGCATATAGGCTATTTGTCTAAAACTTTAATTCCCTTTAAATATTCATGTTTATACTGAGGGTGTACCACATGGAGGCCACCACCATGCCATGATTTCCACCATGATACTAGCCCACCCAAAGATGACAGGTTAGGTTTGGTAAGGTTACTGCTGCCCTGTGAGAGGACTGTAAAACATTCAAATTATCCTCTTCTTTAGTGTTACTATCTCTCTGTTGTTAGAGATGAAATCCATGAATGTACATTACTACAATTTTCCCTGCATTCTCATGATGATGTCAAGGAAAGTTACACTACATAATTACCTAAAATACAAATGAATATCTTCTCAATGCACATTAGACTACACAAAACTTATACAGTATCACACATTTCCAAAACATGGAACTAGACTAAAAATTCCACCACATCTTCATTAATTTCTACATCAGGCTAATAAACCATAAAAGCTAATCAAAACCCTAACATTGGTTAAGTTTTAATAAGTTTTAAATTAAATTCTGTAGCTGGCTGATATTGTAACCAAAACTGTTCTGAACTCTAAACCAAACTGGCAGATACCTACCGTAAAGAACTCGAGGTCTTCAACTGACATGACTTGCCACTGTATAATATACATAAGCCCCAGCTGGACTGCATGCTGGCGCTTGTACTGTGCACCTGAAAATTTTGTCTGGACAAGTAACATACGCATACAAATTTACCATCATTTCTCAGTCGTCCAAACTCCCTCGATTTCCTTAAGTCGAATTGACCTCTTCTATCCTGAATTCCCTCTTCTTGATCACAGACTGGCTCACACGGCGTAAAACTTCATTATATGGTGACACAGGGGTTGCTCGAGATTATTCACGAAGTGGTCTGGAGTCTAAGCCGAGCTGTTTGAAAATTGTTTGTTTACAGAATGATAGACGAACAGCGTCTGCCACGGTAACGTCCGGATCCACCCCACCTGTCCTCCTACCTCAGGTCTTCTTTCCCCTTTTTCTGCACTTTAAACGTGAATTTACGACGCAAATCTTGCTGCCCTCTCTTGTATACATTTTAATTACGAATCTGTTGTCTAAGTAATAGTTTTGCTTATATTTTTTCACACTTGTCCTTATTACTTTTTACACCTGCAACTGCACCTTTCCTTTTACCTTCCTCCTCTCCACGGCACATTTACTTTCACTATCCTGTAATAACCACTGGAGAGAAAATAACAGTTTGCATTATATAAGGCGACAGCATAAACATACGAACAGGGAAGTGAGTTAATATTACTGAACTATATACAGTATATATAACAAAAAAATAAGTTAAATATCACGGGAAAGAACGTTAGAACGGAAGTGGGTTGACCGGTGTTCCTTTCTCGTTCAGGCGAGATATGAATGATGTTATATTATAATTCAGGGTATGGATAAAAAAAATAATAATAATAACAATAATGATAATAATACAATGCACATTTGCAATAGACACTGAAATACTGACAAAATAAAATAAAAGAACAATATATGCGATTATATTTTTCGACTGCAAATGCACATTTACTGCTTTGTCTTTACCTTACCTATGTTTCTTTTTTTTTCTTTTTTTCCCCGTAAGTACACAATTATTGTTTCGTCTTAAACTTACCTATAATTTCATTTTGGTATACTTTGTTTTCCATCACTATCCACAGCAGGACAAGAAGAGGCGAGTGGGGAGGTACTGATAGTCAAGGTAGGAGAAAGGTGTGGTAACAGACCGGAAGCAGGTGGATGTAAGGGTGGGTGTCATCTGGTGAGGAGGGGCAGGTGAGGGTGGAAGGGGAGCTGAAAGGAAGGAGAGAGAGAGAGAGAGAGAGAGAGAGAGAGAGAGAGAAAGGTGGGTGGGAGACAGTAAGGAATGATGAAAATATAGCAAAATCACCAGGAAGTAAAAAGTTAAATTGGGAAAGTAAAATGTACGAAAGTAAAGCTAAACAATGGAATTAAATAAAACAGAGATATAAAGGAGGAATAAACGGCGAAAAGAATGAGAGCACGAGAAATGCAAAAGGCAAAGTGAAAGGAAAAGAAGTAAAGGGACGCGGATTGTGGTTAAATTAAAGGAAATTAAATGAATGAATAGAAAACACAGGTAAAGAGTAAATGATGAAAGGGATGAGGGAAGGGAAGATGCAGAGAGAATTGACGTGAAAGGAACACAGGTAAAGGAGCGCCACCGGGATGAGGGCAAAAGGGAAAGAATGAAGGGATGATGCAGAACAGACGTGAAGGGAAGACAGGTAAGGGAGAGCAAAGGTGAGGGCTTAAGTTTCACATTGATTTCAGCATGAAGGACAAGGAGTGGATAGTGCACGAGCTTCCAATTTCACTGTATTGCTAACTTGGCCTAAACCTGCCATCTCTCCATGTTCAGTGCTCACTATTATCAAATATGATGCTAGTCACGAGGAGGTGCTATGGAAAGTACAGTTATCTTTTTCTGTCACTGAGCTGCATGGAATAAGCTTCAGAAGGACGAAAATCTGGGAAAGTTATGGTGAACCAGCCATAGCTTTTTCTATAAAAAAAAAAAAAATTACTGCTGCTGCTGCTGCTACTACTACCACTATTACTACTACTAATAATAGGCTACTACTAACATTACACTACATTATAAATAGGTTCGACAACCCCACCCCTAATATTTTATTCAAGTTAACCGCGGACAGTGATATTCAGCTCAGAAAGAGCGAGAGAGAGAGAGAGAGAATTCTGTCTTACCTCATCCCTGGAACTCCGCCCAGCACAAACTAAATTCTCTCTCTCTCTCTCTCTCTCTCTCTCTCTCTCTCTCATTGCCCGGAAGAGGAAGTGACCGGTACCTATTTTTCCTAGGGCATCTCTCTCTCTCTCTCTTACTCTAACCTAATATAACCTCTCCCATCCTAACCTAAACTAACAATAACCTAACATTTTTATATAAGGAAGAAGGAACCAAAGGCCATGAACCCGCAAGATTGTTCCCTCCAAGAAAAAATAAAAACAAGATAAGAGAGAACCAAGAAAACCTAACTCAGTCTAGTCTTTCTTGGACTGAAAAAAAAAAAAAACGCAAAAATGGTACTCGAATAGGAGTCTGGGAGTGTTAAAAAGTCCTCGTTCGTACCTCCAGGCAGTAGTAGTAGTAATAGTAGTAGTTGTAGTAGTAACAGTAGTAATCGTAGTAGCTGTAGTAGTAGTAGCCGCCATAGTACAGTAGTTGTTATAGTAGTAGCAGTAATAGTCATGGTAGTAGTAGTATTGGTAGTAGTAGTAGTAGCAGAAGTATAATGATATAGGAGGCTTCGTAGTATCTCTTCATTAGTGATTTATTCTGTTTAGTACACCTTGACTCCCTGAATTATTTACATCGTTTTACCTTTTGTTCTCCTCAGCGATTTATTTTGTATATTACACTTTAACCCTTTTTTGTGCATCATCATATGGTTTTATTATCAATGTATTTTCTGTTATCAGCGGGTAAAACGAATCATGTGCCGAGAAAATCGCTGAGGAACAGGTGTTATGAAATTTCCAAAGCCAGTTAGACAGACCCAGTAAGCAGAGTCAACCCCAAAAGTACCGCACATCTGAGGATCGATGATTGCGAAAATGAGCGAGTTTTGTAGACACATTTGAATTTATTACCATTCAGTCTCAAAAAAATATATACCACCCAATATGTTAAGATTTATGCGATTTCGCTTAGTAATACTTACCAATGACAATATTTGCACTTACAATTACAGGATGCTTCATATATCACAATGCTTTCTCCGTGTTTCAGGATATGTGCGATAAGATGACCGATACTTTAAAACCTAGACTGGATCAGTGAACGGGGAGGTGATGGTGAACAAAATCCCGTAAAATGGAAATTTCATAGGAGGGGGCGAGGGAATGAATGTTCTCTTCCTTAGAAGTAACATAGTAGAAAAAGTCTGGCTAAGTAGAATTACGAGAGAAAGAAACACAGATATACTTAGCCAGAGACTGATAGGACAGCCATATCGAAAGGGTAAAGATCTATTGAGCATATTTGGTTGTTGTTCGTATATACAGAAGTCAACCATTGGCTTCGAAATAAGTACAGAATTAGTAGGTGGATACAGAAAAGTGGCGACTGTCAGTGGTTTCAGTGAATTGAATTTCGGGGAATGGAAGGTGAGGTTTGGAGGAGGAGGTGTGGTGTTCAAAGGAGGAATTAGGGAGAAAGGACAGAACCTATCCAACCCCATCTTCAGTTGGGAAGGGCGGAGAGGATAATGAATAAATGTGTACAAGAGGAACAGGGTAATGAATGTATGTGTATTGGCGGGAAAGAGGGACAGGATAATGAATAAATGTGTACCGGTGGACAGGATAATGAATAAATGTGTATTGGTGGGAAAAAGGAACAGGATAATGAATGAATGTGTATTGACCTTAATTACTCAGTGGGTTAGAGCGCTTCGCTCTGGCCGTAGGGGCGGAGGATCGAATCCACCCAAGGGTCATTGGTAGACATCAGGAAGGGCATCCGGTCATAAAATGCTACACGCTCCAATCCAAAAAGGCCGACGCATGCAAGCATGTTGCAGCCTTCAAAAACGAAACGAAACGAACGAAACGATTAAGAACCAAGTAGCCCTCTGCCCCACTCTTGCCCCAGACTAATCTATTCTTACCTGCTTCTCCCCACCCCCATCTATATAGTCCTTCCTGCGTCTGCACTAATGTAACAGTCTTGTCTATTTAAAATGTAGAATATTGCGTTACATGTAGAATACAGTATAGCATTACACTAGCCTGACCTAACCTAACTTAGCCACTCTCAGCCCAGCTAGTCATCCTCCCCGTTCGTTCCCTAACCTGACCTAACCAAACCTGACTTTATTGAACCTAATCCACCTCCTCCCCCATCCTGCCCTTACTTGACCTACCCTACTCTAACCGTTCTCAGGCCATGTACACCTCCACCCTGCTCCTGTCTTAACCTACCCTAACCTGACCCAACTAACATTGATAGGTGCAGAGTTAGGGAACCTCTCCCAGGCCATGTATCCCTCCTCGCCGTTCTTTCCCTGCTGCTGTCCCTTGTAGATCCTGGAGACGGTCACGGCGGGGATTCCCATGCCGTCACCCAAGAACAAAATCACGTTCTTGGCCACGTTCCAGTTGTCTCTCACGTTCAGGGCTGCCTTCAGTTCGTTCTGACCGAGTTCGTTCCATTGCTGCCTCTGCAATAATCCTAAAGACATTTTTTCATATTAAGACCATTAAGGAAAGAATATAGGTCGTAAGGAATTATATATGCCATCTACTACACAAATGATTTAGGACGTCAAGGAATGTCCGATCTATACTCCTTTTACTCCAACTTGGCTTAAAAATTATCATCTAACAAGCTTGAATGCTGAGTTGTAACGACAGACTGCCACTAAAACATGATGCTGGTCAAGAAGGATTGCTATGAAGAGGATACAGAGCCTCAGTATTGCCCCTTTCTACCACTGAGCTACGTGGAATGAGCTGCAATAGGACAAAAATTTGGGACAAATTAAGGTGGAAGGACTATAGAACATGGACGATTAAGGATGGCAGGGATTGTGCCATCTTGAACCTGAACGATGTGGTATGGCAGGGATTGTTTCGCGCCGTATTCTTGGGGATGATTGTGACCTGACAAAAACTGACAGTACGCCTTAATGACCATCATGTAGTCTTGCCAAAACAACTACAATCTTTCACATGTAATAAGCTTTCACTTTAGATATTCTCGCTCTTCCTGGCATCTTACTAAATCAACTTTTCTTGTAACTTTTACTTCTTTCTCTTTTCCCCCGCTTTTCCACTCTGATGGGTTTGTTGCTGTTATTTCCTCTGAAAACCTGAATTATTCGTTTCTTGCTTCTCACTATACTCTGGATGATTCCCTTGCTGTTCCTCAACATATGACTTTTGATTTTGCAATTATTTTTTAACAAGGGTAGAAGAAAATTTGCCCTTAATGCATCAAAACTCTACTCCCTACACTGTTCAACCCGATAAAATCTCCCTTAGGATTCTTCATACAAAACAACACACAATACCGGGTTCACAATCACGTGAATCTGGGGCTGCAGCTACTACTACTATTACTACTACTGCTACTGCTACTACTACTACTACTATTACTACTACTACTACCACCACCCTTGTATAAAAAATAAAAAAAACACCAGCATTTCACGAGTACAAACAACAGGAATCAACGCCTTACCTTGAGAAGTGACTGAGACTAACAGGAAGGAGAGAGTGAGCAGTGTGCCCACCGTTGTCATTCGGGCCATCATCACCATCAGCAGCAGCAGCCCTCCTCACTGAAGAATAGGGCTTAGAATTAATACCTATCAACCACACGAGGGATATTAAGGTGCAGAGTTTTTCTAAGGCTTAAGTTTTTTTTTTGGGGGGGGGGGGGGGGCACGGTGGCTCAGAGGTAGAGCATCGAGCTCGGGACCGGGGGGTCGCGAGTTCGAGCCGCGCCCGGGACTGCCGTGCCGGGAGGGGTAGCGCCCTCCTGTTACCTAGCGGGGCTATATGATCTCACTGTAGGGTCTAGCTCGGGGGATTCTTTAATCCCCTTTTTTAAGTTTTCTCTTCAATACGACCGGTGTATTTTCTGAGAGAGAGAGAGAGAGAGAGAGAGAGAGAGAGAGAGAGAGAGAGAGAGAGAGAGAGAGAATGTTCTCTATTAGTTCCCTAGTAGTTCTGCATGGGTATATAGGCAAAAAGTGAAGACAAACTTCGTCCACCAAACTGACCTGCGTGATAACTGAACTCGATGGTCTTTCATTTGCAAGTTGGATATGTTACCACTGCATCACCGCCTCCACCTACTCACTGAAGAAATATAAACACGCTACACTCTTTTCACTCCATCTTGGCAAAAAAAAAAAACATCATCCTTCTTTATTGAATGCCGAGTTGTTGTAATAGATTAACACTGGAATATGATGTTAGTCACGAAAAAGTGCTATGGACAGGATGTAGCGCTATGGCATTCTTTTTTCTGACAAAGATACGTAAATTAAGCTACAAAAGGACGAAAATCTGGGTCAGATTAAAGTGATATATATAATATTTCTCCTCTTGTACTTTTCACTTAAGGCAATGATATAGAGCCATACAGCTACGAGAAGTTCAAAACGAGAAAAATCACGGTCAATGTGGTTAGGAAAAGGATGTAGAGCCTTAAATGTTGCCTTATTCTGTCACTTGGTCAAGAGGAAATGGCTGCAAAGTTGTAAAGGAGCTGTTGTTTACTCTTCTGTTTCTGCTCCTCGGATGAACACAATGGCCCCCAGTTCGTCCTTATAAATCATTCTAAGACATCATTACGTCCTCACCTTATCTCCGGACCATCTTCATAACCGACTGTAAAAATTAATTGTTCCCCAAACTGTTCTCTCACACTCTCTCCGACGCTATTAAAAACTCTTAATATCTTTTAGCAAATCTTTGTGTAAAACGAGGTCGACCGAATAAGAAAAGACTGTCTGAAAACATCCTTATTGTTGTAATGATACTGATATTGATAGTAGTAGTAGTAGCAGTAGTATTAGTAGTAGTTTTAGTGTTTGCATAAGCTTACATGTGAGTGTGGGGTTCAAGGGCTGTTAACTTCTCTTTTATGAGTATACCATTTACGAGTTTAGCTTTTACGAGTTAGCTCTGTATCTGGTGGAGTATTAGAACTCATATGTCAAAGTAGTGACCTACTTTAGTTCACAGACTTATTTTAAAATTTCACTCTTGCAATCATCGAATAATTTCATTCAGTTTAGGACCGAGATCTAGTAAGGAAGTGGTTGATTAGGGCTGTCTAACCCCTCCAGTTGGGAAATTCTCCCAAAGTTTAATATATCATCTGGAAATAGGAATCTTAATCCAAAAATTCAAAAAGGTCACTGGAGTCAAAGTTTGTTGGGTGGTGGCGACCATCATCCACTCACTTGATTTAGTGCTGCCTACTTTCATCTTTTTAATTCTTTTTCTGTGTCTGTCCCCTTTTCTTCCTATTTCCCCCATCTTTCCTGTCACTTTTTATCCCGCTTCTTTCCTTTTCAGGTGGCTTTACATTGAGTGAGAAGCCTAATGGTTTCCTGTAGGCCAGGAAACCATTTATAACGCTAGGTGGTAACACTATAACCAACCCATACGTGTTCTCTACGTGTCAACAAGTGGATGGCGGAGGATTAGTGCCCTTCCCTGTAAAACAGCATACGGCCACCCCTTACTGGATTATGGCGTCTGGCCATACAGTAGATAGATAGATAGATTCAAAGGGCTAACTTGATCCCAGCTCTCAGAGAAAGAGGGGACACACACACAAACACACACACACACACACATGCCCAGAGATCTAACACGTGGTTATAAATTCTACTATCCATCGAGGGTATGATCACACAGATATGGCAGACCGTAGTATTATGCTGTACATCTATGAAAACGGTAGTGCCGTAATAAGAATGTTACGAACCCTTGATCTAGGCGATTATTTCATCCCCTTATCATCATCCGGATAAGGGAACATTTGGTATTAGGCTAGACATCTGTGTAATTGAAGAAACACAGCATTCTTCTCAGTCTAAGCTGGATAAATTTTTTGGGATGAGTTGGACTGAGATACTATACTGCGATTAATTCTTGGATAAGGCTGGTTAATATCAATTTGTATGTTTTTTTTTATGTTGAGTATGGTGGTATTAAAATGACGTGAATGACACAAATGAGAACAGTAAGGAGTAATAAGCGAAATAAATTGCGAAGGAAGAGGTGTTAGGAGGCTTCCTTAACCGACGAGAATACGGACCCTAGTCTCCATTCATCCTTAAACTATGATGAAAGCTTTTGTATTTTACTCTTGCAAGCGCTGAACAATTTTATTAAGCTAAAGAAGGCAAGCAGTCATACATTATTAAAGGAGTTACAACATTTCTGGGGCTGGAGAGGAACCAGTGTTGCCAACTGTAATTACCCAACGCAAGCCTTACTTGCTGACTTGTAGGGCAGTAGGATAATTTTACAAAATCTGAGCAAAACATAGGGTAATTACGAATTCCTGGTATGAGTGATACTTATTTTGCAGCAAAAGATAAATTATATAGTATAAAGAAAGGGAATATGCTCAAAAAAGGAATTTTAACAATTCTCCAATACCCTCTGGAGTCTGTATATCAAAAGAAAAACTGCATCAGTAATAAGTAATAAGTAGAGTTATTCAACCATCAGTTGCACTTAACTGCAAAGTTGATGCAGACTTCCCTCTCTTAGTCTCCTTAAATATAATCATTTGTTAGATGAAGATAGTGATGTTGATGCGGAATGGAGAAAATTACCCGTTTACTTTAATGAGGAGGAAAGTAGAGAGCTGAAAAAGAAAACTAGCCCAGAGTTTTGGGTTTTCTTGACTGATGTGAAGAATGTTGATGAGGAATCAGCGTTCAAAAATTTTGTATGTTCTCTACCCAACTCCAATGCTGAGACTGAAAGATTTTTTTTTTCTATGCTAACTGACAGTAAAACGAAGAATGAAATAAAATGCCAGAGCTACTGAATGCTATTCTTGCAACAAAGTCTAGCATGATAGCAATGGAAGGAGATTGCAGATATAAGACAATTAAACCTAACACTACAATCTACATAATGTATCTATGTATGCATTCAAAAATGTAAAGAAAAAAAAAAACACCTTGAGGATGATTTGTAAATTAAGACTGGGTGGCTCCAATATTTATGTTTTGGGCTGAAAAGTGATATAAAATTACTTCCAATAAAACTCTAAGAATGTTTATTTCCTTTTCAAAAGAAGCTTGATTTTGATTTAGAGAGGCCCGATATTTTCATTATACAGTCAAATTATTACTTTGCAGGAAGATATAATAATCTACAATTATATTCAAATTATTATTTTTGCAGGAAGGCAAGGTGTAGACCTAGTCTTGCACTAAACAAGATAAACCACATTTTTTGTTGTTGCTACATACCGGCATATACATAAAAGCAGTACCAACTAGCATAGTAATATTTTCATCCTGAGGGTAGGATAATGACGTGAAATATTGGATAATTTCAGTGTCTATGTAGGGCGGAGAGGTCTTTGGGGGTTGGCAACACTGAGTGGAAGGCCTTCTCGTGTTGGCAACGATGTAAATGGACTGTTGAGCTGCCAGGATTCAAACATGTACGACTTCCTCCCTGTCCCTCAAAAGCAGATTGGTGGAACGCAGTAGGGCAGCTTAAGCCTCAGGTCCACAAGGGACACGTTTCAGATGAACCCAGGGCCACAACAACCAATATAAAGTCTCCATTAGTCTCTGGTATGATGGTGACTTAACGAGCTTTGGAGCGACGTCCTGCACTGAAGATTATTTACAGAAGGAGGGACATCTTGGCTGCTATTATGGACAAATAAAGGTAAGGAAATGTGAAATGGTAATGGTCTAGTAAAATGTATAAGGGTAGAAGTTATGGATCTGTTTTGGACAAATTCTTATAATGGGTTGTTTTATATTTTTACACTTTACGTTGTGGTACTAGATGGTAGAAGGTGAAGGAAGGTATTACTGAAATATATGTGGAGGATGCAGCAGTGGTGTTATTATTAGTACAGAATGGGAAAATGTCAACAGGTCGGAGGTAATTTTTCAGAGGGCAAGGGTACATGGTCAAAATGTGGCAGGTGAAAGAAATTGTGCCGTAAGTCACCTTAAGGAAATAGTACCGGTATGAAAGATGGTGAGATTATGGACGAAGGGTGTAAGGAAGAGGATCACGTCACATCATGGTCGGACCAAGAAAGCGAGGGTCGATTTCAGTTCCTGATTGCCACAAAAGTATGTGTTACCAGTATTAAGCTATTTGAGGCTGATAACACCAACTCTTGTTATCATTCCTTTTATAAATGTTCAATGGTTAGACCTACTGAATGCAATCTAACTGCAGTATATACCAATCGCAAGTCAGTAATTTGTATTTTATAACTGTTATGTGCTCCTTTGAGTCGAAAGTCTTTCGTATTCGTCAGAACGTATGCACAGTTGTTCATTATATTCTGTGAAGGTTGATTTTCTTCCAGATTTACTGTTATTCTATTCGTAAGGACTTTATAGTGAAGAGTGAAAATAACTGATAATAAGCTAATAGGTTGACAATTACTAAGCTCTTTTGAGTCTCTTGTAAAACAAAATAACTATTGCGTTACACTATGTTTTGGGAATTTTCTTCTTTATACATTGAGTAAATAAATGGGCGAACCGGTTTTGAACTTTCACCCTCTGCATCCGACGGCAGATCTGCTACTATTTCATCTTCTGGAACCTTTCCTGTTCCAGTACTTTTAAACGAAAATGTTGCTTCATCTGATGCTGCCTCAGGTATTTCGCTTGTATCAACTGAAAAATTTGGGGGCACGGTGGCTCAGAGGTAGAGCATCAAGCTCGGGACCGGGGGGTCGCGAGTTCGAACCGCGCCCGGGATTGCCGTGCCGGGAGGGGCAGCGCCCTCCTGTTACCTAGCGGGGCTATATGATCTCATTGTAAGGTCTAGCTCGGGGATTCTTTAATCCCTTTTTAACTGAAAAATTAGCTTTTGGTGCTACGGTCTTTGTAAAATTCTTCAGCTCTTCACCATCATCTCTCTGCACTAATGACCACCTTTTTTTGTCTTTCAGTGATATACTTTTTGCTTCCAAGTGCCATTTTGCTTCGGACCCGATTCAGACTCCTTTTTTTGATGGTTTCTTTGATCCGATCCACGTTTCTTTTGCTCTCCTTCCCTCTGTCTCCTGTTGATAAACTTATTTAATTCTGTTCTGTTTCATCTTCCTTTGTTTGTACCTTATCTCCTTTCTTCTTTTTCATGAGCACGAAGATCATTTTTGAACACTTGTTGGCATTGGTTGTATCAGCTTTCACTACTATCTCCGCTGATTCCCTTAACATTTTTGTTTGTCATTCAACTCATTAATGACACACACACACACACACACACAATTATATCCTGCGCTCCTCTTGGGGTGACAGGATGTTTTGAGTAGCAAGTTGCCAACTTATGCAAACGAAAACTCGCTAGAAGTCGCTAAATTATTGAATATAAAGACTACAATAAAGTTAACAATGCAAACACTATAAGTGACCCACTGGCTGAATGTATAATTATCAGAATCTGAGGAAAATGTGGTGTAACATAAATTCAACGAACACAGGTAATACTTTAATGGGCATCAGCACTTGCTCTGAAAGTGATTAAAATTAATCAGTGAAGTCCCCAGACTGGTTCATCTTCCTCGATGGCCAGGCTAGAAATTGATGGATCTTGTGGGCCAAAATGCAGACTACCAAAGTGCCCCATGAAACTTACCTGGCCAAGACACCCACCCCAGCAGGAGACAACCAAGAGACAGAAATAGTCTGAGTGGGCTCGGTGCAAGACGGGCGCACCTATGCATTTCCTGCACACCCCTCTTGCCCTCAGGCAACTCACTACTGACTTATCAGCCACGGCAGACTACATCTTCGCCGGACCAGCCCTTGCCAGGATCGGGGTGGGGCTACTCAGCTAGTCCCAGACAGCGCCCAGGAGACGGCTACTAGGCGCTCTTTCGCTGCTACCCCACCATCACACTGGGTGACGGTCACAAGCTGCACACGGGAAGAGACGGCCACAAGCTGCTCCCGCTACACCCCTAAAAAAGAAGGGGATCAGGTGACGGCCACAAGCCACACCCCTGGAGAAGCAATGGCCACAAGTCGCGCCTCCGTCAGGAGGGACCCAACCCTGGTGACGGCCACAAGCAGCACCTGCAGGAGGGTGACGGCCACAAGCCGCGCACCTGCGGGCCCTCTGGGAAGTAGGACACCGGTGATGGCCACAAGCCGCATCTGCACCCCCGTGATGACCACAAGCCACACTCGGGGTGTAGTCCTCGCGGAGCACGGCGACCGGGTGATGGCCACAAGCCACACTATGCCCGCAGGCAGCCAGGGGCACGAACCCTCAGTGACGGCCATAAGCTGCATGAGGGAGGAGACGGCCACAAGCCTTCTGACGAAGGCCCCGAACAACCCCACAGCTGCCCGGCCTCCTGACGAGGCCCCAGATGAACACCAGTAGTCCAGCCTCCTGATGAAGGCTCCTCTGGATGCCCCGACGACCGACGGCCTCCTAACACAGGCCGCCACCCCTGGGCCCTCCACTACTGCCAGGCCTTACCCTACAGCAAATCCTGGCTACATTCACCTGTCCCAGAGTCCTCCAGCCCTGTCCTATTTGTGTACATATTATTTCTTTGTCAAGTGTGCCACTGTCTGTATTTGACTCAGTGTATGAATTAAGATAATATGTGTGTAAGGTTTGTTGCTCTGAGTTTTTATGCCCTGTTCCCTCTAGTTGCCTTAAGATACCCAACCCGGTCTAGAAAAGAGGACCCTGCTCTAGGCTCCGTGACTAAGTGACGAGAAGTCTTGCCTTACACACGCAGCATAACACTGGTGGCCAGCAGTGGTTCTTGACCCGGTGGGTAGCAACAGGGAACAAGGGAAATTTAGGCAAAATGGCAACAAAAATGCACATCCAGATACCTAAATTCGATCCTGAGCCTCATCTTAAATGTCAGGACCAACTTGCCTACCCCAGGCTTCTTCACTCCTCATTGGGCAACAAAGGATTGGATGATGGATGGATGGATTTAAATGACTTTAGATTCTTAACTTATTCGCCTCCATTTAGTCGTACTGTTTGATGTGTAATGGCAAGTAGTCTAGTGGAATTATGATACAGTATTTTTACAAAGTTTAGGAATATTTTACAGATTTTATACTTTCATGTAGTATGATAATTATTTGAAAGCAAAATTCTGAGCTTTCCTGTAAAAAGTAGAAATTAAAACTAAAATACAGTTAACCAACAACATATCTGTATGTCCAAATTTTCTCTCTGGGGAGGTCAATTTCCCCAATTTTGGCATTCCTGCTCTAGGTTTGTCACAAGCTCTTCAATTAAATGGTCTCCTCTATTAAGGCAGTCTTTCAGTAAGATGATACACACATTCTCAAGGTGTGCAGTGAACTTGGCCAGTTCTCGCTGTTCATTATGCTGGTTAGTCCCCTGTGGGATGCTCCCAAAAGCACTTCCAGACCCAATTTTCATCTGAGAAATGACATCCACATGTGCACACTGCTACTGTATAATGTTACATTTTTTCACCTCTCAAGATCAGGTCATTTCACTTGGTAAGCTACCATATACATGTAGAGGGAAAAATAAACATTGGATATAACAAGTGATCCAGTTATGTCAATTTTCTCTTTCACCCTCATTGACTGACAACCATCTTGGATGAATTCATATTCTGAAAGATGCCTGAACTTGTCAAGCTGGCACCTGCCATTCTAACTGATTCCACATGGAGCATCCTTATGAGTCATAAGCTCATTAGAAAAAGTGCCAGTACTGGTATAATGGCTGGTGGCTTCTTGACTGTCATGTTTGATTGGTCTATCTATCTATTGCCAGACGCCTCAATCCCGAACGGGGTGGGCACAAACAAATCGCCTCCATGTCACTCTGTCCCCTGCCATTTCACTACCACGCTCCCAACTCATACCCCCCTCTCTCATATACCTCTCCACTCCATCCCTCCATCTCATCCTCGGCCTCCCCCTCCCTCTCACCCCCTCCACCTCACTCACATACACTCTCCTCGTCAATCTTTCACTCTCCATCCTCTCCACATGCCCAAACCACCTTAACGTGTTTCTCCTAACACTTCCCATCACGTCCTCAACCACACCACAACGCTCCTTCACTTCCTCATTTGTTAGTCTGTCTCTCCATGTGACTCCACATGCTCCTCTCAAATAACTCATTTCCACTGCTCTCACTCTTGACTTCTGTCCCTCCAACAGGGTCCAAGCTTCACTTCCATATGTCAGAGTTGGTATCACAATACTGTCATGTAACAACTTTTTCACTTCCATGCTCACCTCCCTGTTTCTTATCACTGCTTTCAACGAACCAGCAACCTTCCTTCCCTGCTGTACCCTTTCGAGCACTTCACCCTCCAGACTACCATCCTTACTCATCACACTGCCCAAGTACTTAAATTCACTCACATTCTCCATTTCCTTCCCATCCAATCTCACTGTACACTCACTGGCTTCACTTCTCTCGAAGACCATCACTTTACTCTTCCCCACATTCACCTTTAGATTCCGTTTCTTACACACTCTCCCAAACTCATCTACCAAGCCTTGCAGCTCCCCTTCGTCTTCACTCAACAACACAGTATCATCTGCAAACAACAGTACAGGGAGTTTCCAAACACTGCCCTCTCTCACTAGGGCCGCTCCAACATCCACTGCCCGACCTTGTATCTCTTTTATAACCCCATCCATATACAGATTGAACAACCATGGAGACATGACACATCCTTGTTTCAATCCAACCTTCAAATGGAAAGATTCACTCAGTTTGCCATCCACACGCACTGCAGCCTTAGCACCCTCATACATACTCTTCACTGCCTTCAACAACTTCCCATCCACTCCATATATTCTTAATACCTTCCACAAACCTTGTCTATCCACCCTGTCATATGCTTTCTCCAGATCCATGAAGGCTGCATACAACTTCTTGCCCTTCTCTAGAAACTTTTCCACTA
>JAGKTI010000426.1:93789-138200 GCA_018397915.1 Birgus latro
ATAATGCACCTACCTGCCAGCAAAGAACAGAGAAGATTCTCATTAATATTAACAAAGCCTTCTGCTTCTACACAGACAGGCACACAAGAATTTAACAAGAGGAAGCAGACACTCATAACAAGTTACACATGGCGGCCTCAAGAAAGTGAAAGTGAGGAACCAGCTACATTGTCTGATCCAGGTCCTGTAGAGGAAGAAGAAGATGCAATGTCAGTTGTGTCAACACTTGACTTCAAGGGGTTTTTGGTCGAAGTGACTGAGTTTGAGGCTCGTGGGAAAGGTGCAGGAGTCTAGTTATGAGGAGGAATGTGTTGGTGCGGTGGATGGTGTGGCAGCCAGTGAGGCGGGGGCACTCTAAGTGTGTTGCCGTGCCTCGGAACCCCTGCTATTTAAGTCCATCAGGCCTATTGTCTACGGCTTTTAAGGTGACTGACCATATTTTTGTTATTTTAGCTATATCTGTAGTGTCTGTCTTTAAAATTTTCCCTTTATTATGTCACTAACATTAAAAAAATATCAAAGTTTGAGGGGGTCTTGCCCATATGTTATTTTCCCATAAGATTATGTATTCACAGTACGCGAAATCACAGTGCGCAAGGTCGTGGACCGTCCATCCACTTGTGTACTGTGCAAGCCCACTGTGTATGTATATATATATATATATATGTATGTATATATATATATATATATACATATAATTATATCTATGCACACATCATCACTTTATTTATTTCACCAAACAAACTGATTATATCAAATATACCTGTAAATCTGTATGCTGTATTTACAATTCAGATGAGCAGGGGGGTAAGGACACTAGATAGAAAAATGCAGGATACTGTAACATCCAGCCTCACAGATCATATAAAAATATGTACAGCTTATAAAATGCAATACCTTCCTCACACTCATCCATACTTCGTTATTTTGAGCCTTGCTATTCCCAGTTGAATTACAAAACTTCAAATTCAGTCAATTATACAGGAAGGTTCTAGAGTTCTCTCAATTTATTTTTATACAGGATTGCTAAACCACATGCATTTCACTACTACTTTTGGGAAAATGTACAAAATTTTCAAGACAAATTTATAGCAAGTGACTAGCTGTAGCTCCAGTTAAGTGTTCAGTCAGTTTTTAATTATATATTTGAGCCAACCTAGAAGCCATAATGTACGTACAATTAGCAGAAGTACACTGAAGGATGTACATATTGCTGGGAAGGTATTAGATAACTCTGACATTTTGCAGGCTATCTCAGTACAATGGGGAGAAAATGATTTTTCCCTTTCATATTAATCCTTTTCTATTAAAAATTATATTTTGATTGTTGCCATTTCTTTACACCATAACTACATGCAGGAGACAGCCATATGCAGAATAGAACACACTAGTAATCTCATGTACACCATCTGACTAAAGTGTAACATTAACATGTAACAATATTTTATAGGTTTACAATCATCCACTATATTTCAGACATAAGAAATGGTAACTAACGCCTAGTAAAATGCTTGAGTTGGTATTTCAAGTAGCTATTATAAGACCTACGAATACTGATATTTCAATACTGTATTCAGATTTTTTTTTTTTACCACTGTATGAAAGTTATACAAGGACCGACAGTCATACACCTACAGGGCTATTCTGACCCTTTCTTTTGTATCTGGAGGTCTTGACTGAGTGTGGCTGCAAACAAAAATTACTTTTAAAATAAACAAACAATTAACATGACCTCCATAATCATCATCTCAGAACTAGCACACTCAGTTTGACATCAACAACAACAAGATAAAAGAACTCATTGATCACCACCTCAGAAGTAGCACATCCAGTCTGACATTTTCACAAATAAGATATAAGAAAAATTAAGTGTCTATAAATGAAATGAAAGTGACTGTTAGTACATTCCATATTACATATGGCTGTTCTCTAGGATGAACTACATGCAGAAAGCAAACATTTAGAAAGGACCAAATACCCAGTACAGACACGTCATTATATGCCACATCAATTGTAATCTTTTGGAAATTTTTGATGCTTCAGAAACTGTTGCCTTAAGCCCTGCTTCGCCTCACTGTGTTCCAAACCAAGTGACCTGAAATAAGAAATATAATTATCAGATTTTAATCACATACAGTGAGTTCTAAAATCCCTGAAAAACCTCTTGGAGTTCCTACAATAACATTTTAATCACCTTTTGTCTGAGAAGTCTCTATTGCACTGAATAAATTGTCTGGCAGTAGCCAGAGCAATGATCTATCAGACTCACCATTCTCATGATGCTTATTCTAATTCCTTCAGTCTAAGGGCTTTTCTTCATTGCCTTATCCATGCTCCAAAATAAATACCCCTTACACACATCTTACTTGTAGTCAGCTATAAGTGAAGCAATGGTGTCATCCTTTGTTGTGATCAGAGTGCGCAAGTGTGATGCTTCTCTGCTTGATCTCTTCCAGGCAGACTGTGCTGCTTTCAAGGCTCCCTCACTCTCCGCCATGCGCTCACTCCACATCTGCCTCTCCTCCTGCAGGATGGAGTCAGGGAATATTGTATAACAAGAATATACAGAGCAAAATTCCCATGAGAATAAAATTGTTACAAAAATATATTTCTACGACTCAGACATACCATCATCTAGTATCTATTTAACACAGTGACCTCCCCTCACTACAAGTGTATAGGGTTTAGGAGAAGGCATGGCATCAAACGATCTTAGTCTACAGCAATTTGTTTGAATACCTGTCACTGTTACTAATAACTTAATGACACTACGAAATGAAAGCATAGTATCTACAACTTTTATCCCATGCTGTAGCCTACAAACTAGTGAATTTAATGAAAAATATACAGCATTAGTTATTACCTTCAGTTTCTGTGACAAGGCTCCAACTGCTGCACTGCGAAGGGCAACTTCTTTTGATAATTCTTCAGTTTCATTCCGCTGAGCAACAAATGCCTTCAGAAGTTTCTCTCGATCTTCAAGAAGTTCACTGAAAAGAAAGAAAGAAAAACTTTAAAATATAGGTATAAATTAATTTCTGTCTTGTAACTAGCTCCTTTTGGGGGTCCATGGAGTCTTCACAGTAAACTTCATTCACTACAGTCATCATTATCATAAATGACGCTTCGCTCCCTCCTGGGAACCCCTGGACTGGGGAAAGCCATGAACAGAACAACCTCTAAGCTACCTTATCCTCACATACATATCTCAGTTTTCCAAACATTCCCCTTTCTGTTCCATTTCTCTACCAACATAACTCTCACACTCGCTTCACAAACCTTCTTTAGGACCCTTTGTACGTGCATTCTTTGTATATATCTAATGCCACATCCCTGTATTCCTTTTCATTTATTCAGTAACTTCACAATCCACTCCTGCTCGTTCTTCATTTCCAATTAAGGATACATATCACAACTACTTACACCAACCATCCTTCTTAAGAATGCAGCTATTCTGAGAAAAATAATTTATACAGCTTTCATCATCATCATCATCATCCGGTTCTCCTTTCCCACCCTAGGGCAGGGTGAGGAGTGGCAACGTCCAGACAGCCCAAGTTTGCCCAATCCAATGGGCCACGCTTCCACTCACTCATCATTCAAGCCTGCAGAATCCTGGCTCTATCTGATAAGCCAGAAACGTTCACCACATTCTGCAGCTTCGCATAAACGTATCCGACAGTCAATCTGAACTCTGTCACGTTATAAAGGGATGCCAAATTCCTAATCGTGTACTTCTTCTCACAACATTCATCCAGGCAGCTCAACCTCTTGTCAATCCCCTAGCCTCACCGACTTCCATACCTTTCTTCCTCACACACTCATCCACCATATCCCTCCACCTTCTCCTTGGCCTACCTCGCCTCCCCCCTCCTTCAACTTTGCTCAGATATACCTTTTTCATTACTCTATTGTTATCCATTCTCTCCACATGACCATACCATCTCAGTACACTCTCTTCGATTCTGGTGTCCACAGACTTCCTCACTCTGCATCTTTCACGAATCACATTATTTCGTATCCTAATCACTCTCTGTACTCCACATACATTCCTCAACAGTCCCATTTCCACGGCTCTCACTCTTGACTTTTTATTTTCATGCCACACCATAGCTTCACATCCATATGCTAAAGTTGGCACTAACACTCCTTCACGCAAGCCTCGCGCAGCTGCAACACTCAAGCGTCTGTTTCTTATCAAGGTCTTCATAGCACCAGCTACTTTCCTTCCTTGTGTCACTCTACTTTCCACTTCTTTTGCACACTTTCCTCTCTTTTCTATCACTGTATCCAGGTATTTGAACTCTCTCACCGATTCCAGTCTCTCTCCATTCACTGTAACATCACACTAAAAGTCACCTCTCTCGATTACCATCATTTTACTCTTTGCTACATTTACTCTCAAAGCACGACACTCACAGACATCAGCAAAACACTGCACTAGTCAACTAAGTTCTTGTCCAGTATTTGCAAGTAACACTGCATCTTCAGCATACAACAAATTTGAGATATTCCATCCATCATCATCCATTACCAATGCCATCCCTCTCTCCATTACTCATGTTTTTACTTCTCTTATCTCCCCATCCATATATCTATTGAACAACCATGGGGACATCACACAACCTTGTTGCACGTCCACACTGATCGTGAACCATTCACTTAGATGCCCATTTACCCTTAAACATACCTCACTACCATCATAAAAACTTGACAGCAACTAGCAGCTTACCACCTACAATATGTGCAAAACCTTCCACAAACCTTCTCTGTCTACTTTGTTGTATGGTTTTTCCAGATCCATAAATGTCATAAACAGCTTTAAACCCAGCACAGCCATTAGAGTTCTCCTACATCCAATAATTATGACTGGCTTGAAAAAAATATCAACTCACCACTTAGGCTATGTCTATCATCCACAGACAGCACATCATGGTCATCATTTGTCAATCCATTACTGTAACTTACCTCGCATGTTCTTCATCTTTCAAATTTTGCATCCAGTTTGTTTCATGCAAACCTTTTCAACCTGCTGATTTAACAATGTTGTTACAAGATCTGAATCAATGTATTTACCCCCTCTACCTAATAACATTCAGCAGAATTCTTAGCTTATGATAACTACTTATAATATTCGTGTAACTCTGTAATCCACAAAATATTAATTTTTTTAAGTTTCTATAAATGAAATGAAATATATTTTTATAGATTCCTCAACAATAACAACCACTCCTACACAGCACATATGAACATCCTAGTAGGTCAGTGTTCATTCCACTATGAAATTACATACAGTCAGCTAACCTACAACACACTCTCCCATAGTGATGATCATCTTTAACACAGTAAGCTTCTTGGTTAGGTTCTAAGAGTTACCACCATGCAGTTATATCCACAACATGAGACATGGGCCCAAACATGGGTTCAAACTTGGCATATCAGTCACTGCACGGGTGTATCTGCCACAGTATGGGCCACATGACTGCTCTGAGGCTCATTGGTCTGGGGTGATTATGTGGTTTGGGTGATGGTGTGGTTTGGGTGATGGTGTGGTTTGGGTGATGGTGTGGTTTGGGGTGATGGTGTGGTTTGGGTGATGCTGTGGTCTGGGTGATGCTGTGGTCTGGGTGATGCTGTGGTTTGGGTGATGCTGTGGTCTGGGTGATGGTATGGTTTGGGTGATTGTGTGGTTTGGGTAATAGTGTAGAATGACTGATGGTGTGGTTTGGGTAACGGTGTGGTTTGGGTGATGATGTGGCCTGGGTGATGGTGTGGTCTGGGTGATGGTGTGGAGTGATTGTGTGGTTTGGGTGATGGTGTGGAGTGACTGTGTGGTTTGGGTGATGGTGAAGAGTGATTGTGTGGTTTAACATGGGTGATGGTGTAGAGTGATTGTGTGGTTTGGGTGATAGTGTGGTCTACTTCAGATTATCTACGAGTACAGCACTGTGTGTTTTTACTGTAACTGTACTTTTCATTGTTTGGTACATTTAGGCCAGTTTCAGGTGGTTAGGGGAGACTTGTGATATCAATGGGGGTAACTAAGAGATGGGTGTTGACTATATGCCACTTTTCTCACAGGCTCTGTATCTGCCATGCCGTTGTTTCTAATGCTGACCAATTAGTCTCATTACAGGTGAGCTGACTATCACCATAAACTCTACTTTTATAACAGATGTATGGGAAAATTTTTACTCAAAATAAGGAAATCAATACTTAATTTTAAAGTTATTATAGAACATAACCCCTCTGTAGATTAAGGGATTATTGTATTATGACTGGATATGTACTTGAGGTGGGGGGTTGTTCCATAATTTTAACCTCCAATGTAACTGCCAACAGATGATTCACTATCCGTCAACACTTTACACAGCCCCACTGGATAGCCCGGGGTGCCTGTAACTAACTACAATCCCTGTGGTATTATGGAAAACATGGAAAGTGATTATCATTTTGTTTACATTTTTAGTGTGCACTAGGATGTTTGCATGAAAGATGATACCACCATGTATAATGTTGCTGGGAGCATTTGAAAAGCCAGTGCTCTCAAGGGTATCACTGTAATAGTCCACAGTACTTTAATTAATGTAACCTTATCAGGTTTCATGTGAGTGCCACAGACATGTGACATCAATAGTGCTGTCATAATCAGGTATTTATTATGTGACAGAGTTTCAAATTCTAGTTTGTTTCTGCTGAATGGCTGAGAATCCCATTAAGACCTCCTCCACTTCAGCTTTACATTACTGTTTCATGAATGGGATGTTAACATGCTGCATTTTATCTCTATGTTTTGTTCTTCATTTGCAAACATATAAGTTGACCAGAAAAACCTCTTATATAATGGTATGAAACACCCTAAGGTTTGTAGAATGTAGTAATTCTGGCTGTACAGAATTTCTCACTAAAAGACATATTTACCTGCAGACTTGTGTGAGAGACTTGAGGCGAGATTGAGCTAGACGGGTGGCTGCCTGCAATGCCTTTAGTGACCTCTCCCTCCGCTGTATCTTGCTTTCACTTCTCCTGTAATAAAGGTATGCAGTATATCACTTCTGAAATGCATTTACTTATCTGTATATATACTGTACCTGTACTGTTTGTAACTATTATTTGCATGCAAGTAGACAGACCTGTGTGGTCCAGTGGCATTATCATATGACTTCTGAGCAGTATGTAAGCCTGCTCTTCCTCACGATTCATACTGTATTATGCCTGATGGGGTGGTCAACAGAAAAACCTGATTCTCAAATCAAGTGACTGGAGTTTGAACCCTGCTCTGGGTATACACACTGCTGGTGTCGGGGAGGTGAATTCTCCCCTGTCAAGTGCAGCTCATGGTATGCTATGGTGGAAGCCCCACAGGGATTCAAAACTCAGCAAGGTAAAGATGAGGCAGTCTTTCCCCTTGTGTCTATTCCTCACCCCAGCATCGGTGAGGCTTGGTAGTGTGTCAGCATTCCTCAGGATCAGTCAGGGTCGGCCTGTTGACCCCTTCAGGTTAGGATACTAGATGCAGGAATTATATATACAGTATATACAGTATTTAGCCACTGGCTGTAATGAATAAATAAACCAAATGTATTATAATTATTGCTATTATTATTATTAATCTATGTCACTTCACTTCGAGTGAAGAAGCATTGTGGTGTGGATGCAGATGTGATAGGAAGCGTTAGGAGAAACACATTAAGGTGGTTTGGCCATGTGGAGAGGATGAAGAGTGGGTGACTGACGAGGAGAGTGTATGTGAGTCAGGTGGAGGGGGGGAGAGGAAGGGGGAGGCCATGGATGAGATGGAGGGATGGAGTGGAGAAGTATATGAGAGAGGGGAGTGTGAGCTGGAAGCAGGGCAGTGAAATGGTGGGGGACAGAGCAACATGGAGGTGATTTATTTGTGGCCACCCCTTACGGGATTAAGGCGTCTGGCAATAGAGATAGACAGATAGAATCTTTGTCCACTGCTACTTATTCGCATTCTGCACATGCCTGTTTTTGCATGATGATGCACTGCTGTGAATTACAGAGGAAATGAAAGGTGGGAGCGCTCACCATCCACTCACTCGATGTGGTGCTGCTCTCGGGTGTCTGCCCTTTCCTCTCCTCCATCCTTCTTTCCTTCAGTCCTCTTCTGTCTTTCTTTCCTTCATTCTTTCCTTGTCCTTCTGCCTACGGGTGACTTTACACTCCCTCTTCTGTCTTTCTTGCCTTCATTCTTTCCTCATCCTTCTCCCTGTGGGTGACTCTACACTGAGTGACAAGCCAAATGGTTTCCTGTACACCAGGAAATCACTTATTATGCGGGGTGGTAACCATATAACCAAATTATGGCACCTGGTGGTTCAGTGGGTAATTCAGGTGCTCTCAGTCGGACTGACCCAGTGAAGGTTTATGTCCACGGGGTAACTGGGATTTATTGCTCACGTAATGTTATTCAGGGATGAGTGAGGCTGGTCACTCTCATCTTAAATGTCAGGACCAACTTGCCTTGCCCCTGGCTCCTACATTTCTCTGTGGGGCGACATAGGATTGGATAATGAATGAATGACTGAAATCCTGACTAATATACAAGATATCATTGTGACCATTCATTCTATGTCAAATTCATGAAAAGTGGTGAAAAAAAAAACAATAATAAACTGACATAAAACCCATATCCAGCAACACTTATTGTATGACACAAATTACAACTTAACAACTTCCCATATATATATGTGGGAGTAATACTGGTACTTAACTGCTGCATGAAAAGAAACCAAGTGAGAGATGAAGAGGATACTAAAGTGAGATATGAGGAAATGCCATGCAAAATTTGATGTAACCTAGTAAACTTGTATGAGGAAAGGATAAGTAAATAAAAATGCTGATATCCACTCTGAATGGTGCTGAGAATTTCTAAAATGTTACTTTTTCAATTAATCAGACCTTCCTCCCTCCTTTTAAATCCACTGATAAAAGTCTCACCATAGTCAAGTGTTGTTTAATCTCTCCCAGCATAATACAGTGCAATGATTATCATGGTCACTTCTTCCAAAAAAAAAAAAACAGTGTCCTAAAATTGAAAATGCTATTTTCAAAAGAAAATTAAAAGAAAAGTTATAAACAGCAGGCCTAGAAGAAGGGGGATAGATATGGAAAATGGCGGGGGGGGGGGGAGAGCCAGGCATAGCCACTAAAAAATGCTTACACACACACATCAAGTAGGGATACACCGTGCCCACATTATTCAATATGAGACAAATACTTTTGAACAGTAGTAGTTATTTCATATATAATCCAAATAAAAACAATGTTTATAACATACCTGAGTGACCCTTTGAGGCCTGACACCTGGACACTGAGGTGGTGAGCCTGAGTGGATGTATCGGTAAGCTTCTCAGCCAAATCATGCTTTTCATGTCGTGCCGCTTGAACTTTAGACTTGAGGGTCCCAGACTCGTGGTTGTAATTCCTACGCAGCTCCTCAAACAATCTAACAATATGGAAATGTATTTTTCACCTGGTGAGACAGTTGTTAGCCTCACTTATCTCAGTTAAGACTGGTTCATTTGTTAGTCATACCCAACAGCCAAACCTAATTTTCCACATCCATACATGGTAAGATTATCTACAGAAAAGATCTCACATCTTTTTGGGGATGTAAGTCAGATGAAAAATGAAGCTCCAGGAGTACTGTACAGGCTTCTCTCATTCCTGTCAGAAGAGGTATGAGACTGCTGGTGAACATATCCTATGTCAGTACAGTGGGGAAAGTTTAGTTCTACATTCCGGTCACCTTTTATGATACTCAAGTAATACACAGGTGCTCTTCTTTCTCCCCCTTCCCCAGGCATGTTTACTGAATAACCCTTTAGGGGCAGAGTACTTCCCTTAGCTGAACAGCACTGTCTGGCTAGAATAAAATTTTCAAGCGTCCTAGCTGTCTTTCAGGGGTTAATGCCGGGTAGCATCAATTACAGGTGAAATGATGATCAGGTCTGAACAGCATTAAGAAAGCAGTATATTTTAATAACAAAAGCTTGTTTAACCTATATAGGTTAGTTAAAGCACTTCAGGAACTGTTCCAACCATTGTTTAGGGGTTAAAGAGTTATAGTGCCCTACCATATCCATCCATCATCCAATCCTATATTGCCCCATGAGAAGTGTAGGAGCCCAGGGTTAGGCAAGTTGATCTTGACATTTAAGAAGAGTGACCAGCCTCACTCATATGGAATATGACATGTGCTCGGACTGAAAAGTACTGTAGTGTACTGAAGAGCATTCACAGTTCCATACTAGAACAAATACTATCGACAATGTGAGGCAACAGGAGAGAAATTTAAAGTGACCCCTTCTACTGAGAACACAGTTTGCATTTTATTCTAGCTAATTCCAGGCAATTTTATTCAGCTCAGAACAGACCCCTCAGACTGAAAGCATTACAAACGTCCATCATTAACCACTTCTTCCCGCAAATACATTTTCCATTATACCATGTAAGTACTTTGGCTAGTCAGACAGTTTTATTCCACTTTGAAGAGTACCGTCAGGCTGAAGAGGCTAAATGTTTAACTGAAACAGGGTTAAATTATGCCACTATGGCTGGTCTGTTTATATTTGGGAAGTGTATAAAGACAGGTAAAGCCAGGAATATTGAAAAGAAGAGGAATTCTAATGCAAAAACATTGCAGGTGAGGAACATCTGCAATTTCCTTGCAAATGAAGCACCGCTGTATCAATGTACAGCATGTCATCATCATCACCATCATTATCATTATCAAGATGATACAGTCCACTGCAGGATAAATGCCTCTCCGATCTTTCTTCACTTTCACTTATTGTTCCACCTAACCACCAAGTTTCATCTCCATCTTGATCTTTGTCTGTCTTTTCTTCTCAGTCCATTTCTAGGCTGTTAACCAGTTATCTGGTTTATGAAAGCTGTAACCAGCTTATATCCATTTCTTCTTTTTAACTGTGATAATTACGTACCCTACTCTTGTTTGTTGACCTATCTGAGAAACATACCTACTCTTGTTTGTTCACCTATCTGAGAAACATTCTTTTTATCCTTATATGAGTGATACCAATCATAATTTTAATCCTGTCTGAGCACTGTTAATTTTACATTTAAAGGATTCTGTTCACTCCATGTTTCTGATTCATAAGTTAGAATATGAACTCCACCCCCCTCCTTTTTTTTCTTTACTGGATGCAGTTTATTATCTTCCATACTGTTGCTTTGTTTACTAAAAGTCCCTCACTTGACTCCTGTTCTCTGCTTGTTTTGCTGTCAATACTGTTGTATCTGAACTGCCTGCTCAGTATATATTTCTATTTGATTTCTCACCATCATTTTATAGTTTCTGTCCTTTTAGGGACTATGCCTTATTTTCCTTGCACTTTGCCATGTGGAATGACCCTGCTCCAGCCCTAGCAAAGCGCAGTATGCCATACGTGCCACAAGAGGGCAGCTGCTTGCTTGTGGTTGATGAGTCTGCATGGCCAGACAGACTGGGATAGAGCACCACCACCATCACCACTAACAACAACAACAATCAGTCTTTTTCTTCCCCACACATTTTCTCAGCAACATGCCACATACAAGTACGTACATGTAATTAGTGCTGCTAAGCATGCTCATCACCAACAATGACTTAAACATCCTTAACTAACTCCTTACCTAATTTTATAACCAAATAGTAAATATGGCTATAGAAATCTTCAGAAATGTTATCTTGGCAGTCTATTCCCTCTTTTCTCATGAATTACAAACTACAATGTTTTAAGCTTCCAAAAAACTCAAGTTCTTTCCCCTTCTACATTCCTAGTACCACAACCCCACCATTCATATCTTTAGGCTTATGCCCCCACATTTCCATTCAAATCACCATCTACTACTGAATCAGTCGTGGTAGCAATAATAACCCAACTATATGCATTAGATCATCCCAAAAGCTATCTTTAACCTTGTTACCTAGTCCAACTTGTGGGGCCTATGTAGATATCACTGACAGTACTGTACTTTCTTCCTAACCATGACTTCCAGAACTACTGAATTCTGTCACTCACCCTAGTCACATACAGATTTTTAACACTGTTCTCAGCCAATATCTCCACTTCCTTAAACCCATCATCCCCAACTTTTCAGTAAGCCTATTATTATTCTTACCACTGATCATCCTAGCTGATCCTTCTCTCCAGCATGTCTCTTGAATACAGCACACATCCACTGTACTCCTAACGACTGCCTTAGTCAACTTTCCTGCTTTCTTTTTCATTTGACCATATCAGCAGTAGCTAACCTAAGCCCATGGGATGGTTTGGGTCTTTTGAGCCAGATTTCATCTTTAGCCAGGACTGTCACTTTAAGTCTTTAATGTGGGCACTGTTGAAACAAGGACATGAGCCACACCACCCAGTGCAGTCACAAAACTATAGCCCATAACACAATGGACCAGACCAGTGGCACTCCCACTGACCTCAAGGCACCCTTCCAGAGATGATGAAGGGGCAGCCTCCTAGGATACTACTAACAGGTTAGGGTCCCTTCTGTCAAGCAGAAGCAGCAGCTTGGGGAACTGTAATACCCTGTGTCTTCTGATGTAGGCAGGGCTCCAGCCTTGGCTCAACCCAAGAGTGGTGTGGTAATAATACTACCAGCATCATCTCAGCTTATAAGCCATTGGCTGCAGAGGCATATTTTTACAGCCATATGCTACTGTTACTCATTATAGTAACCCCTCCATTTGCATGGCTAATATACAGTTGAATTTTATTGTGTACATAGTACCATTCAGACCCTTTATATGGCTGTTTAGTATGGTGAAACCCATAAATTTTCCCAAAGTAAACCTTATGGCCCTCTTGAAAAATTATGGCCTTCCCTGATTCATGCCTAACATTCAATGTGGTAACAATACAACTGCTAGGAGAATCACTGAATATCTAAAAAAGGGGTAATGGAATGTACAAAATGGTATACAAATAAAGATTACACTTGATTCTTCACATACAAGTAGTTCCCAACATCTTGACCACCTGCTAGTTGACCAGTTCATTTGATTTAGTCTCTGTTCTTACTTACAGTGGAGACATTAGACTTGTTAATGCTGCATCTCATAGCAATGTCAATCACACATTCTTTGGTGCTGAACTTCTGCAGTATCTTTCTTTTCTGTCCTTGTGACATTGGAACATGCCATGGCCTGTCTTTACCTCTGCTAGTAGCTGGTGCACAATGGGTAGAAGCCACTGTGCATCAATCAGCACTGTCAGGGTAACAAGAGACCGGGATCACATGGGATATTTACGTGGCACATTATGGGTCAAAGTCAGGTGACAGAAGTGAAGAAAGTAAGTGGGAAGAGGATGCAGAGTACACATGCATGGCAGCCATGTTGACATAAGCATGTCACCACACAGGACATTCAAACGTCAGCAATTGTCAGCCTGTGTTTTGGGAGCTGAATTCTAGGATTTTTCCACACATATCAATTTTTTTCGTCGGGTTTATCAATTATGAGTAGGATTTATCTGTCTGCTCCTGGGACATTTATCAAGTAAGAAACCCGTGCAACTGGCAGGGTTACTGTGTAGGGGTTTGGTTATGTGACTGCCACCAAAATGTAGTAAATGGTTCGCTGTAATTTTTCTCAAACAACCATTTCCTATTATGGGGTACACTGTAGCATGAGAAAAAAGGATCTTACGATGGGTAGTTTGAAAGGTTACATATGCAGTGTCTCCAGGCTCAAAACCCTCTGACAATTGTTAATTAGGATACACTATTCATTGTGTAGTAATTACATAATTTGTACACAATTAATAGATGTCAGATTATATATTTTTTCTCATATTTTTATTACTATCTATCTATCTATTGCCAGACGCCTCAATCCCGAACGGGGTGGCCACAAACAAATCGCCTCCATGTCACTCTGTCCCCTGCCATTTCACTACCACGCTCCCAACTCACACCCCCCTCTCTCATATACCTCTCCACTCCATCCCTCCATCTCATCCTCGGCCTCCCCCTCCCTCTCGCCCCCTCCACCTCACTCACATACACTCTCCTCGTCAATCTTTCACTCTCCATCCTCTCCACATGCCCAAACCACCTTAACGTGTTTCTCCTAACGCTTCCCATCACGTCCTCAACCACACCACAACGCTCCTTCACTTCCTCATTTGTTAGTCTGTCTCTCCATGTGACTCCACATGCTCCTCTCAAATAACTCATTTCCACTGCTCTCACTCTTGACTTCTGTCCTTCCAACAGGGTCCAAGCTTCACTTCCATATGTCAGAGTTGGTATCACAATACTGTCATGTAACAACTTTTTCACTTCCATGCTCACCTCCCTGTTTCTTATCACTGCTTTCAACGAACCAGCAACCTTCCTTCCCTGCTGTACCCTTTCGAGCACTTCACCCTCCAGACTACCATCCTTACTCATCACACTGCCCAAGTACTTAAATTCACTCACATTCTCCATTTCCTTCCCATCCAATCTCACTATACACTTCTCAAAGACCATCACTTTACTCTTCCCCACATTCACCTTTAGATTTCGTTTCTTACACACTCTCCCAAACTCATCTACCAAGCCTTGCAGCTCCCCTTCGTCTTCACTCAACAACACAGTATCATCTGCAAACAACAGTACAGGGAGTTTCCAAACACTGCCCTCTCTCACTAGGGCCACTCCAACATCCACTGCCCGACCTTGTATCTCTTTTATAACCCCATCCATATACAGATTGAACAACCATGGAGACATGGCACATCCTTGTTTCAATCCAACCTTCAAATGGAAAGATTCACTCAGTTTGCCATCCACATGCACTGCAGCCTTAGCACCCTCATACATACTCTTCACTGCCTTCAACAACTTTCCATCCACTCCATATATTCTCAATACCTTCCACAAACCTTGTCTATCCACCCTGTCATATGCTTTCTCCAGATCCATGAAGGCTACATACAACTTCTTGCCCTTCTCTAGAAACTTGGTGAAAAAAATATAAATCCTGTACAATAATTAGATAAGATCATACTAATTATGGTATAATAACTATTCATTACTTATTAACTGCACATCAATAATTATCAGTGAAAGTTTCAATATACTGCATTTTCTACAACTGTACTTTCATTATTGTCACTGTAAAGTAATTAAGTTATGACACTTAATTAGGATATACAAATTTGGGAGTTACTAAATAAAGTACCATAGTTATGACATTTTTATTAGAAACATAAAAAATGCTCATTGTCCATGATTCCTCATATCCTAGTTCGCATTTCTTAGTTCTTTATGAAAAGCTGAGTTTGCTTTTCTAATCAGATGCAACATTGTGTTCCTAGGCATAGTTTCCAAAGGCAACAAAGTCATACTGTAAAACTGCGCACCACTTGCTCTGGAGCAGGTCTCACTAGCATTATGGTCAGTTGACTCATCACTGCTGGGGACTAAGGGCCATGGACAACTGGATCTGTCATAATAATTCAGGAGGGATGAGCCAGTACCTCAAAGGGTGACTTAGGCAATTACTATCTGGTGAATAATTTTTAGCTGATCCTTAACTGTGAACCTGCCTAATATTGCTGCACTGTTAAAAAGGGAAATAAGATCCAAGCACAACAAAAGGAAAACAGAGCAGAAAAATTGTCAAAAGTCATAGAAGTGGACCAAAAATCCATTCACTCATCATTTAAGCCTTCAAATTCTCAGCTCCACCTCACATAGCTATACCTATGCACCAATTATGGCACAATCAGTTATGCAATTCCTACAACACAGGAGGAGGTTATGGGATTTGGAATTTCATTTACCCAGAAGCACCTACCCAAACGAATCCTCAGAACTGGGTTCCATCCCTGCACAGGGCCCAGTAAAGCTGGGCAAGCACGTATGGCTGTGGAAAATAAAGAGGTGCAAATGAAGAAAAGAAAAAGTCGTGAAATAGTAAAAGTATGCAATGAAAGAGGCATGAAGGTACTGTGTGATATGAAAAAAAGTGCATGATGTGCATGAAACAGAGGGTTCACAAGATGTGATACACAATGTGACAAGTTTGGGTGCAAATTGGACTGTTAATCAACAATGAGTGAAAGAAAAGAATTACAGACTCTATTATTTCAAGGTAAATGTCAGTAAAGCTTTCATTTGATCCAATGAAATGGTTCTAGTAACCATATGTGCAGCCTGTGTGAAATAACTATAAGAAATAACAGGTAATGTTGCCAGATGTAAGTTTTCCTTCATTAAATAAGTGTGGAGGCACTTAACTAACCCCTTTGGTTCATGAAGGTCTTCAGCTGAGCAAAATCATTTGGCATTAACCACAATAAACTACAATGTGTGTCCTCAGATTCAAGGGATAAGTAAGTGCCGATTCAGATGCCCTGAACCACAACATGCGAGTATAAGAATTATAGCAATAAGGAGACCATCTTGACCAGATACAATATTGCAGAGAACATGTAAACAAAACTGACCCTACAGTTCATTAGTTCCGTATATGAAAACAACTGCAGCAGGGACACCAGACACCATGAAGCCTAGGTTACTTCACATTAAATCACCTCTCTGGCATCCAAACCATTTTCAAATTCTAGTTAGCTCTTTTAGTAAGGTGGAATATCTTTTACTTTAGTTTTGCTTTCTCCAAATGATTTTATTCAGCACTGGGAAAATCTCTTCTACTGAAAGGGTTAATGAAGGCTACATCTATCCCTGAAGTAAAAAAGTAAAAATCTTTAAGTACAATTGTCTAGGGATATCAAGATTAAATAAAAATAAATAATAGCCTCTTTCTGAGGAAAGAGTTAAGCCCTGCAAGGGAGTGCCGGGGGGGGGGGAGAAAGACCAATCTTATGACGCCCTCAAGTCTGGTGCCTCCACATCCTCTTGTGTGAGGATATATGGGCTTTGGAGCATACAAAATCTATTTTCTGCTTCGATAACTGGCTGTTTGTATATAAGGAAGACTGTCAAAAAGCAACACATAAGGGCCTAACCCTTTATGTACTGGGTTCTTTAAACTACCCCTGCAAAGGACATGGTATAGAAAAGTATATTCTTCTGATACTTTGGGCTTTAAGGGATGAACCATATATATATATTTCTAATCCTGAGAGTGTACAAAAATCAAGTGCTGACAAGAACTACCCCATGAGCTGTGATGATGCTCCAGGCACTAGTACTCATTCAGTTCTTTTAGTCCCAGTGGTTAGACAAGAAATTATGAGTATACAAAACTGAGCCACAATAAGAACACTGTTGAGGAGGCCCTTACTGTTCCAGTACTGTAGCTTATTAATGATGGATTCTGAATCAGTGGGTTGATACCCCTCGGATGTGACTCCTCAACTCACAATTATTAGTTCCCAGGGAGTGCATTTCAATACCAATGGTTTACCAATACTGGAATGCAAGAATACTGTGTTGAACCACTCTTAAACAAGACTATAACACTATAAAGTCTGATAACGTCATTGGACTTACTGTATGGGGAAAAAAAAAAAGCACTTGGTGAAGTGTACTTGCAGGAGGAAACTAAATGTCAGACTGTAAAAAATTACATAATGCTATTTTTCCCCAAGGTATCGACATAGTGTCTAATTATTCAAACTGAGCACTGTATGAAATGGTTCATCCTCTCCTCGTCTAAGATGCAAGGGAATGTTGTTTTTTTACAAGGTTGCTTTGTGTCACCTCCATTTTTTGTCACTGGTTCTTCCCTGTGTCTGTGACCTGTCACACTGCCAGATTGCTTCTATGCATATCTGCCTGTTCAACCAAGTGGATGAGCCAATATTACAGTGGAAGAAGGATCATCATGTCTCATGTGACATTAAAATTTGAGACAAAATGCAAAGCATCCTTTCCTCAGCTCTCTGAGTCTGGAAATATTTCCTTTCACCATCATTTTTAATGCTTGTGTGATGTCAGAAGTGGCTTGGAACCTCTTCCAAAAGTGTGCCTCCAAAAAGATTTACTATGAGTGAAAAATGAGGTTTTAGCCTCGTAAAAACTAGCTGTAATTATTCAGTTACTGTATTTATGTACTGTACTTTTTTCTACAAATAAGTAAGTTGTCTATCTTTGATGTTATACATTACATTGTCATCATATACAAATAAGGTGGTCAGTATGACAAGGGTGAATGTGTCAAAATCAGAGATTAGAAAAACACAGAATATACAAGCATACATTTTTCATGTCCTGCTCAAAAGCATAACATAAGAAACATAAATGGGTTTTCCTCAAAGCTTTAGTACTGCACATTCACTCTTATTGCACTAAGCACCTCATTTGAGGCAGTCAGTCAAATGACGACGAACATGCCAAGTAGGTGTTTTGAGATACAGTGCACCCTCACACAATGCGAGTTTATGGGCAGCAGAAACCCTAGCATTCTATGATTTTGCATTGTGTGAACCAAAGAACTTATGGGAAAAATGGTATATGGTGGACAGCCTACCCAGGGCTTGGTCTTCAGGTCCCCTTCCAGCTTACTCTACCCTGCTAATACTTTGTCTAGCAGTACTTTAAGCTGGACCAACAAATAAAACAACAAATAGAATGCCATGTACCTTTATTTAAGTGACTTCTGGGCTTGTTAAGTAGGGAGGAGGTGGGTGGGTATTCAAGGCTCGGGGCATTTACTCTTGTCCCGCGGGGCAGAGCTCCCCATTGTTACTCTCACTGTCACAGCTGAGGGGCTCATGGAGGTGCCATAAAGCCTTCAAAGTCGACAGCTGAGACCAAGATGAACAGGTGAGTACTACTAGGATGCTATAACGGATCACAAGATGCGAGGTACAACATTCGTTCTCGCGGTAATATGGAGGAGAAGTGTTTGTTTACTCAGGAACAGCTGACCAGCCGCCTGCCATTTTGAACCTGGCTCATTGCCAGCCACCTGCCTTCATGTGATGACTCACATTGTACAGCCCAACACTCATAGAAATGGCGGGAAGTCCATTTTTGCCTTAGAATCATACAGCCGATTTGCATGTTGGGAAGTTCGATTCACAGATTTCGCATTTGATAAAAATAAGCATTTTCTGGGCTGACCTTGCATTGTACATGATTCGCATCGTGTGAATTCGTATTGTGTGGGGGTGCACTGTAAACAGTAAAAATTTGTTTCTGTGTACCTCATTAACCAGTAGACCGATTTCAATAAACGATGTCTTAAAAAACCGAGCTGGTAAAATACTTTAAGATACGCAAAAAAAAAATACAAAATGTATGTTATATCAAATTATAATGCTGTTCAGTTATTAACCCCATACCATAGGTCCTCTATGAGAAAAAAAAAAATTTGAAAATAACCACAAAAATGGAAAGAAGGACAATCACCAACCCATGAACAGTAGTGCTGCATGTATTTAAGTGGGGGTGTGAGGATTAACAGTACTGTAGTCCAGTATATCGTTGGTCTAGTGCCTTCTGTTCATCACTAACTTGTTTCAGATTAGGACCAGTGCCTCGCTTGTCAGTTTCCACTAATCCAGTTACAGTCATTTTGTCGAGTACAGAACGAACTCTACGCTCGCCTAAACCATGAAGCTGAGGAATGATGATCGACGAATATCATAAGTCACATTGGCATACTTAACACAATAACTAATCATACATGACTCGTGTGATTTATGGCCTTTGACACAAAGCTGCTTCATTGCAACACTTTTCACTTGACTGGCAATGTCACTGTTGTCTGTTATAATCACTCACTGCCCCAAAAGCTGTAAAAAGATTACTCACTTTATCATTGCCCAAGTTGTTGAAGCAGCCACATTTACAAGGTGGACCGATTGTCTTTGCTGGCACTTCCTTTTTTGTGCTATTACTCATGTATGCCTCCCCAGCATTTAATTTTTGCCTGGCATCTGCATGTTTGCAAGAAGATGGATCATATTTTCACTTCCATGTGTGCTCAGGGACCTGGTAATCATCAATAAGTTACTCATGCTGCAATGTAAATCACTGTAAATCTGCGGTGAAAATAATGTACTAAACCAAAAGCACATCTGTGTGGCTTACAAAGTAAACAGAACTGGGAAGGGCAGAATCTGGCCACACCCACCAGCCAATACACCCATAAAACACTGCCACTAATTGGCTGTGAGTGTGATGTCATCATGAGACCCACCTCTCATTGGCAGGCTGAAGGAGTGCTTGCTGGCATGTTTGTCTTTCTTCCACTACAACTTTTCTTGGAGAGACACAGGTCATGTCCACCAACCTGCAGTGTGTTGGGACAAGAATCTACCTTGTTATTGTATAGGACTTTCGACCATGACGTAAAGACGAACATGCCATGAAAACGTTTCCACTGTATAGAAAAATGGCAGACAAGTGCACTGTAGCCTAAATCTCAATTTCAGACATTTGGCACGTTCGTCGTTATTCAACTAGACACCTCATTTGTTTTGAATTAGCTGGGTGAAACTTCATAGTTTTGGCTACCTACATACTGTACTGCTAAAAGGGGTGGTGCTGCCTCAGTGCATTTCCATCAACTCCCATTTAATTTTTGTCTGTTTATTAGTTTAGGTTAGCCCCATGAGCTACCTTCCTAGTAAGAGTCAGGCAGTAGAGTGTTTTCCTGAGTTGCAGCTCACACTAACAGGCCACCTAGTCGATATTCTTAATGTACTGCTGCTCCTCTGTATCAAGATGTATTTCCAATGTAAGGTACTCATACTACAATTTTTGGAGTTTTCTTGATACAGCGGACCCTAGTTTTACAATGAACCAGTATGCGATGAATCACTCACGATTAAAAAGTTAGGACCTTTTTTTTCTACTAACAATCACTATTTACACTTATACAACTGCCAACATGTAAGATACAGTTGTTTGTTTGTTCCAAGATGGTCTATGAAACTGATCACTATTCAGTGTGCTAGTGTCAGTGATGAAACAGTAGGGTGGTGTTGAAGTTCAAGCAGCAAGTGAAGTGCAGTCAAGTGAAATAACTAAAAGCTTAGATGAGTTGGAAATTTAAGTTTCGGACTAAATTTTGGTGTTAAGCATCAAATGAAGTGCAGTGAAATGAAAAAAACTACCAGTTTAGGTTAGCTGGAAACCTGTTTTAAAACTTTGTTGGGAGGGTGACCCTTGGCCAAAAACATAACCCTACTGAACTCATGTTATAACTGAACCAATATAGTAAAGATCATCACGCAATGGATTTTTTCAAATGCATCATTGCTGAAAATAGGGGCATGCTGTGCTGGGTATATATGAGGCTTGTAAAAAAAAAAGAAAAAAAAAAAAATGCTTTACTTTCAACTTAACCAGACTTGTTTCCTTCAAAATACTCCCCTCCATTGTTCATACAACGTTCCCAACATTTTTTTCCCGTTTTGAAATGCATCATGGACCAACTTTTCAGGGATGGTGCGCAGTTCTCATATCAAATTTTCTTGTGTTTCTTCTACCATTCGAAATCGGCGACCTTTCAGGATGAATTTCAACTTGGGTGGGGTGGGGAAGTCTCCAGGGGCCAAATTTGGAGAGTAGGGTGGTTAGGGGACAATAGTCACCTCATGCTTCACCAAAAGTCACTGATAAGGAGTGACACGTGAGCAGGTGCAGTCATGATGCAGCATCCAGGTTTTGTATGTCCACGTCTCAGGCCTTGTCTTTTGCACTGCCTCCGTCAAATGCTTCAGGACATGCAAGTAAAACTCTTTATTGACTGTCTGACCACTTGGAACAAACTCATAATGAACGACGCCCTTCCAATAAAAAAAGACGACCAACATCACTTTGTGCGACTATGACGTGCTTTTTTTGGTTTTCATCTCAAAAGGCAATGGCTCTGTATATGCTTGCATGTTTTAGCCTTGCTCACTTGAGAGCTGCTTTACATGCTCATTATATGATTTGAGGTGGGATCTCTGCTCAATCCCTTAACCATGAGGTCATTCTGTAGGACCCCATTCCTCTTAGGTCTACTACCTGGTGCTCTACTCTCCACATTCACACTCAATAATCTTTTTATACAATTTCAAAACTGCCTCAGTCTCCCTCTTCTCATCATATCATCATTACCTTCAGTTCCCCCTTTATGCTTCTGCTACTCAATCACAATTCTGCCATCTGTGGCTGTCATCTACTGTCCAAGTTTTACTACAATAATGCATCATGCTTTTCACTTACGCTGCATACAACTTTCCCTTAGTGCAAAAGGAATGCCCTGTCAATATCGACAGGTATCAGCTCCCAAAACTTATTTGATCCATTCCTATGGAGCTAGCTTCAGTTCCCCCCTTTCCCCTTCGGATCGTATAACCCTGGTAATAAAATTTTTCTACACACTTCAAAGGCACATCTGCAGTTCTGACAGGTTTAGCCTTCTCTTTATTCACCCTACATATAAATATATACGGTATATAAAATGCATTGATCCGAGACAAATAAATACTTCACAACACAAGGAATGTAGGCCTGTAATATACATATGAAAGCTACTATATAAGACTAAAATAATGCTAACCTTCGACACTCATCCACTGCAAGCTGGTGCTCATCTCTGGTAACAGAGCCATGAAGCTGTTCCTGCAGGGACTGACACTGCTCCTCCAAACTTTCACATTCTTGTTTCCATGACTCCACCTCAGCAACCAGGCTGCCTCCACGTTCTTCACTTTCGTCCAGCTTCTGCTGCACCCGCCTCACTACCATTATATATAGTTAAATTATTATTACACACTGGCAAACAAGACTGGTGCTTGAGATGGATGCCTTCATATGATTGTACAGATAACACCACTGCCTGGCTATACAAAAGTCCCTTAATGCAGTCCTATCTCCCCAAAAGGGATGAGGAACTGCAGGAGAACATCATCAACCTGCTGTCCACTATGTTCCCATCCAGATGAGACTCGGACCATGGTGGCAGCAGCATACAAGTCAGGACTATGCTATCACAGTATTACAAGTACAAAATCATGATTATCTTTTTCATCCATATAAATTATGTTCTGGCATCTAAGAATAAGCAGCTTCGGTTCTTCTACACTTCTGGTAACCTAATTTTTGTGGGTGCTAAATGCAATGTCTCGGTGTCCTGATGAGCTGTTAGTTTTGTTTATACACTAGTTCTCAGGGATTTAATGCATTAAGATTTTTACATTTCCTACCAATTTTTCTCTTGTTTTCTAGGCATTTTTACTGCAGTAAGTGCTTTGATATTGTTAATCCCTTCATTGTAGTAAAAATAAAGTTAAACCTGCACAGTGCCATTACTGCTTGTGAGTGCCATTCAATCCTGAACTGCTGTAAATCCAATCGTATTACACTGATGTTCAAACTGTACAACTTCCTTTGATGACAGCTGGAAGGTTTTCCACACAGTAAGCATTCATTAAGGTTTCCCAGCCATGCCAGAGTTGCCAGACAGCAATGTCCAAACAAAAACCTTGCAGACTTTCAAAACATCCCACAAATGTCTCAATGTATGAAAGGCACCACTAAATGACCACTTGATATAGTAGTAAGTCATCCATCATGACAGAGATAAGAAATGAAATCTTTCCAAGATTTTGGGTACAATAGAGAGAGAAACATCACTGTCCCTCTGTATGTTACTGCCTTTGCAGTATCTCTCTAATCAACTTACACTCTTGCTGGTGGTCAGATGCCTCTTGTTGCCTTTGTCTACGCAGTGTCTGGAGTTCCTGCAGCAGCAGCTCTCGTTCCTCCAACAGCAACTTGGCATCTGAAGCAACCAGGTCTGCTTCTTCTGATCCCAGTGGTAACTGGATATGACAAATTATAATTATAGTACTTAGACCACACAGCATGGTCTCGTTATACAATTGTTTGGTACGTGATAAAATGCTATAATGATGAACAAACGATTAAACACATTTCCAAAATAATGATGACGAAATTACTGCAAATTCGCTAGAATGTTGCCTTCCAGTCAGCTGACTGAACCAAGGTGACTGCCCAGTGTTTATATCTGCTGTGATTATCTGTCTTTCATTCCATTTTGTGCATGAAAGGCCACTGAAACACCACTGCTATTGCCAAATAACAGTGCAAGTGCTTAGCAAATAGTGCAGTGTGTGATATTAAGTGAAGTGATAACTTTCTGTGTGTGAAAAACTGAAACTTATGGCTTGGAAATTGTGTATACCATGCATACACAGCCTTCCAGTCAACTGACTGCAGTGCCTCTCAGTCAGTTGACAGAGCCAAGATGGCCACCCAGTGTCTACATTTGCTATGATCTGCTGTTCATTTTGTGCATAAAAGACTACTGAAACACCACTGCTATCACCAGATAACTAAGCAAGTTCATAACAAATAGTGCAGTGAGCAATTTAAAGCGAAGTGACAACTTTTTCGTGTGTGAAAGACAGCCTCAATTGGTATGTTTTTGTTTTTTTAGATTTTAGGTTTCAGCACTGAATCCTGACCAAAAAATTCCACATGTAACTCTCCACCAACTCCCATAAACATAATTGCTCCTTCTTTTTTCCTCACCAACCTGACGATCCATCCATTAATATAGCTTTATCATACCTCATTTTACCACAAACATGAGCATTCAGTCACACACCTCTAAATCCATAAACATGTAACACAGCTGTCTAATCCGCCTGTGGTATCCCTCTTCCAAATATCGGAAATAAACACTGCATCAGTTGTGCCTCTCCCTGGCTTAAAACCTAACTGCATTTTATATATATTAACTTTCCCCCTTACCCTGCTCTCAATGACCCATTCCCTAACCTTTGCTGTTTGAGCCATTAGTTTCATCCCTCTGTAATTACCCCTCTCCACTGCATCACCTTTTCATTTAGACTATACATTCACAATCATACTCTTAACTAGTTTTCAGGTGTTGTTTCTTCCACTACAACTGCATGCAGCAACTCAGTAACCATTTTTGCACATAACATCCTCACAGCCTTGAGTATCTCAGGCACTACTGTACTGTATTTCAGACATGGAAGGCACAATCCATCCTTCTGACTGCACTTCTCAGGTGGTGGGCCCTGCACTGGTTCAGCACTACTATGACCCACTCAGTCCCAGTTACATTCTTCATTTAGCATCAGCAAACAATAGTAGTGTTTACACCATCTTCACTTTAAATCTTCATTTGCAACAATTAATATTCCTGCATCATTCCAGAACAGATGATCACCTATCACTTTCTGGTTCTCTTGTCCCATTCACTTTGCCATTCTGAAATATACTGTTATGGGTGAGACTGGGATGAATGTTAAGCACAAATAAACTGGCCTCTTCTAATACACCCATTTCACTAAAATGCTTGAGGAACGGAGCAATCCAAGTTTCTACTTACCTGTGCTTGCAACTTCTCTAGGCGAGCATGGAGTTCTTCATTCTCAGATGTAACAGCCTCTACTCTCACCATCAAATTCTCAAGCTTTGCACCTGAATTTCTGAAGACATAAACATTGATAAAATAATTTGATACCTTCTTTGAATTTTTGCATAACATACTTGAATAACTTTAGGATTTTTCCTGGTTGTCTACAAATTTGGCTTTAAAAATTATCTGTAACATCTTGAGCTGGTAATAATAATGATCATCATCATCACAGATGATAGAAAGCATTAGGAGAAATACAATGAGGTGGTTTGGCCATGTGGAGAGGTTGGAAAGCAATAGACTTACGAGGAGAGTGTATATGAGTGAGGTGGAGGCCAAGGATGAGATGGAAGAAAGGAATGGAGATATATGAGAGAGGGGATATGTAAGCTGAGAGCAGGGCACTGAAATGGTTGGGGTCAGTGCAACATGGGGGCAATATGTTTGTGGCCACTCCTTACGGGATTATGGCCACTGGCAATTGACAGATACACAAATCATCATCATCTAATCCTGTGTTGTCCCATGAGAAGCGTAGGTGCCCCGGGTTAAGCAAGTTGGTCCTGACATTTCAAATGACAGTGGTCATCCTCACACATCCCTGAGTAGCATTATGTGAGCAATAAACCCCAACCATCTCTTGGATATAAACCTGCACAGGCTCAAAACAATTGGAGCACCTTAATTACCTACTAAACCACCAGGCACCATAAACTGATTACATGGTTACCAGCCACCATAGTACATGGTTTTCTTCGTTTTGTTTTGTTTCGTTTCGTTTTTGAAGGCTCCAACACGTTTGCATGCATCGGCCTTGGTCACCTAATGGCGGCTCTCCATGCTGCTCGATCTATGGCAGCCTCCCTGCTCAATCCCTTAATCCTGAGGTCACGCTGAATGACCTCGTCCCATGTCTTCTCGGTCTATCCCTCACAACCCCTCCCCCAATATTAACACTTCTCACCTTCCGCATCCCCCATCCTCCTTGTGTACAGGAAACATTTTGGCTTGTCACTCAATGTAGAGTCACCCATAGACAGAAAGAAAAGGAAATAATGAAGGAAAGAAAGATAGAGGAGGAAGGAAGGAAAGGAGGAAGGAAAGAAAGGAAGAAGAGGAAGGAAGGAAGAAAGAAACGGGTAGTCACCCATGAGCAGCACTACATCGAGTGAGTGGATGGTGAGCGCTAATGAGGACAAAGGCTATGTTCTATTTTGGGTTGCGCAGTAAAATGTAACAGTATGTTCCTAAAACTGTTCAATGTTTACCTGGAGGAGTTAATGAGAGGCAAAGATGAGACATAACAGGGAGTGAAACTCCATGACTGGCAAAAAATAGTCTCAAATATGATAAACACATATAATGTTGTGTTGCCACATGTTTATTACAACCTGTACTGTACAGAAGGAAAGCTTTCTGGGCTATTTCAGACTTTTGTGGATACACAGTAAATTAAAAGTAAAACAATATCCAACAATGAAATCAGATTAGAGCTAAGCAATAACTATTAAAAGGAAAGATGTAGCTAACTCATGAATACAGAAGCACAATTAATGCCATATATTTGCAAGAGTATTATAAGCAGAAGTTGATATCATCACCATCATCACCTGAATTCCCTTTCCCACCCTAGGGCAGGGTGAGAAGTAGTAATGTCCAGACAGCCCAAGTTTGCCCAGACCAATGGGCCACGCATCCATTCACTCATCATTCAGGCCCCCGGAATCCTGGCTCTATCTGATACGCCAAAAAACTTTCACCACATTCTGTAGCTTCACATAGACATATCCGATAGAATCAATCTGAACGTTGTCACGTTAGAAAGGGGTGCCAAATCCCTGATCAAACACTTCTTCTCACAACATTTATCTAGCCAGCTCGATCTCTTGTCAGTTCCCTAGCCTCACTGACTACCTCTCTTCCTCACACCCTCCACCTTCTCCTTGGCCTACCTCGCCTCTTCCCTCCTTCAAATTCGCTCAGATATACCTTTTTCACCAATCTATTGTTATCCTGTCTCTCCATATGACCATTTCATCTCAGTACACTCTATTTGATTCTGGTGTCCACTGATTTCCTCACTCTGCATCCTTCATGAATCACATTATTTGTATCCAATCCCCTCTCTGAATTCTACATACATTCCTCGGCAATTCCATCTCCACTGCTCTCACTCTTGACTTTTCGTTTTCGTACCACACCATAGTCTCACATCCAGATGTTAAAGCTGGAACTAACATTCTTTCATGTAAGCCTTACGCACCTGGAATACTCATGCCTCGCTTTCTTATCAAGGCCGTCATAGCACCAGCTACTTTCCTTTCCTGTGTCACACTACTTTCCACTTTTGCAGATTTTCTCCTCTTTTCTATTACTGTACCCAAGTATTAGAACTCTCTCACCAATTCTAGTCTCTCTCCATTCAGTGTAACATCACAATGGGAGTCACCTTCTCTCTCGATTACCATCACTTAACTCTATTCTGCATCTACTCTCAAGGTACGACACTCACAGACATCAACAAAACTCTGCACTAATCTACCAAGCTCTTGTCCAGTATTTGGAAGCAGCACTGCATCATCAGCATACAACAAATTTGAGATTTTCCATCCATCACCACTCTTTGCCAACACCATCCATCTCTGCATTACTTGAGTTTTTATTTCTCTTATCAGCCTATCCATATATATATATTGGACAACCATGGGGACATCACACAACCATGTCGCACACCCACAATGATCATGAACCATTCACTTGGCTGCCCATTTACCCTTACACATGCTTCACTACCATCATAAAAACTCTTGACGGCACTTAGCAGCTTACCATCAACACTGTACCTGCACAAAACCTTCCACAATCTTTCTCTGTCTACTTTGTTGAATGCTTTTTCCAGATCCATAAATGCTATAAACACCTTATAGTCCTTCTCACAAGCTGTCTCCACTATCTGTCTCACTGCAGATATTTGATCCACACATCCTCTGCCACTCTTAAAGCCATGCTGTTCATCATTCACTGGGACTTCTGATGTATGGAAACAAATTTTTCCNGAGACTGATGGCGTAGTTTTGCAGAACAGACGGACTAAAACTGCTCCATAGCTGCAGCCTCAAGTTTAGGCAAAGATGATGTGTCCATACTACGCAGCTGCCGCTTCATGTGCGCCCATAAATTCTCAATGGGATTGATATCTGGGCTGTTTCCGGGCCAATCTCGAATAAAGGGAACCTCACAGTCTGTTAGCCACTGTTTCACTGACTTTGCAACATGTGCAGGGGCAGAATCTTGCATAAATACTCTTGCCTTGGTTTTATCAAAAGAGTCACTTAAAACATCACATAAGAGCTCCAAATAATTGTTCTGGTTCACTTTTTCATTTGCAGGTAGAATTACCAACCTACCAACACCATAATATGTAAAGCAGCCCCAAGCCATGAGTGAGGCTGGGTATTTAACAAACTTGGAAGTGTACTTAGGATCCAGGGGGTCACTGCCTGGTTTGCGGTACACTCGTGATGAAGGGGTACCAGTGACAGTAAATGTTGACTCATCACTCCAAAGCACAGTTTTCCATTGCTCCTCACTCCAGGCAAGATATTTCTTACAAAAATTTACTCTCTTTTTCTTCTGAAGTGCAGTTAGCAGTGGTTTTTTACGAGCACAAAAACTCCTGTAGCCCAGATCGTCATGCAACAGCTGCTGCACACTTCTGACAGACACATCTGCCAGCAACTGTGGGTTCTTTTCTTTTAAATCCCGTGCTGTTAGCCTTGGATCCTTGCTAACTTGCCTTGAGATCAGCTGACGGGTCCTGAAGGTTGTCTTACGAGGTCTCCCAGGCTTGGGAAGTGGAGTGGGAGGAATGGCCTCCCCACTGTCCTTGAACCGCTTCACCAGTCTCTGCACTGTCCTCAGTCTAACACCATCTGATTTGCAATAAATGGGAGTTTGTGGCCAGCTTTGTATAAAGTAATCACTTCCACACGTTTGTCCTTGCTTGTGGTTACTTTAGGCATGATGAGAATGTGGTAGGTAACCAAATAACTGTGTTATCTGAGTCAAAACATGCCCTTGTGGTGCATCACACACAGAGACAATCCTCCTCCTGTGGCTGCCCAAACATTACTGAGCCTGCTCCTGTGGTGCCAAACCTATCAAGCAGGGTTGCCAGCTCCCGTTGAAAAAGCGTCAGCTCATTTTGCATCACAGGGGAGGGTAGTATTGACCCTACTTCACTTAACGCGAAAAAGAATGACGTCGGCAAAAAACGTCAATACTTTCCGCGCCTACTGTATTTTATCAAAACAATTATCTTTATATACTGTATCTCAAAACCCCTATATATTTTATCAAAACAATTATCTTAATATACCGTATCTCAAAACCCCCACGTGTGGAGGGGGAAAAAAAAAAAAATGAAGTATATGGGTTAATGATGACTAAAACCTGATAAGGTTTTCACCTGTAGCTGCTCATTTACCTTATCAAACTCTGTACAGGCACTGTAAGGATGTTGTTGTTCCTCAACCCTGGTTCATCTGATAGAGTAGACCTCTCAAATGCAGATATGCAACTGCCCCTATGGGGTTGTCCCACAGGTTCCTTACATCGTTGATGTTGTATTTGCATCTTAGTGTGGCATGGGCTTCCTCACTAAAACAACCTCACACCATTACACTATTGCTGCGCTTGACTGATGTTGTAAGGCCTCCTTACCCGCCTAATACAAGGACAAAAACATACAAAAGTTTTCTCATCTGAGAATATCACCTTTCTCCAGTCTCATGAGGTCCAACCTTTGTATTTTCTTGTTAAGTCAAGACATTTCTGGCACATTTGTTTGGTCAGAAGTGGTTTCTTGGCTGGCAGGAGAAATGGGAGATCGAGGTCCTACTGCAGCTGGTGCTGGATGGTGTGGATAGAGACACCTTGTAGGAGCTTGAGAAGATTAAATTTCTACTGCAGCTGGTGCTGGATGGTGTGGACAGCGACACCTTGTGGGAGCTTGAGAAGATTAAATTTGAGATGTGAAGTCATAATATCAGGTGTTATAAGCACCTCATGCCTTAGGAGACAGTCTGTAGCCTTCATTGTCTTGAACTGTTGTCCTGAATTAGGTTTTCTTGGTAAGAAGCTCAAGGGCACTCTCCTCACCGATCATTCTGACCAACCTCGATTGGTAGAGAGGTGGCTTGCAGTCCCGATGGACCCAGGTTCGAATCCTCACTGGGGCAGGGAACAGTTTAAAGATTCGAATTTCAATAAGGCTTTACTGATCTACCAGAAGACCCGCCGACATGTCGTAAAAATACCCCCGCTAATAACAACACACCAGTCCTGTATAAGACAGCCCTAGTATGTATTCAATATGGACAGTGGGTGTTAGTGCCGAAGTGGTGACATGTAGAGGTGTATGGTATGTAGGAGGACTGCTGAGCCTTGATAGCAGGCTGTGAAGCCTATGCCCAGAGTCGGACACACACACACACACACACACACACACAAAAAAAAAAAAAGTTCGTTGCATTTTTTCTTTGGTAGGGATGTTCTCCTACTTCCAGGTGACAATACAAGCATTTCCTCATTAGTTATATCAGTACCACCCACATCTAATCACTATCTGTGCCTTCATCTCTAGCTTCCTTTCTGGTCGTTCTATAGCCGCTGTTGTAGACGGTCATCGTTCTTCTCCTAGACCTATCAACAGTGGTGTTCCTCAGGGCTCTGTCCTATCACCAACTCTCTTCCTCTTATTCATCAATGACCTTCTAAGTTGTACATCTAACCCCATCCACTCATATGCTGATGATTCCACCCTTCACCTTTCCATTCAGTTTCCACAACGCCCATCTCAGCAGTTACTTCAACAAAAAAGAGATAAGGCTATGGCACACCTAATGTCTGACTTGACTCGTATCTCTGATTGGGGTAAAAATAATCATGTTGTTTTTAATGCATCAAAAACTCGGTTCTTACACTTATCAACATGACAAAATCTTCCTCAGGATTACCCACTAATGTTTAATAATGTCCAGCTCAGTGCTGCATCATCCTTGAACATGCTTGGAGTTTCCTTCTCTCGGGATTTGTCTTGGAAAGAACAAATTACATCTCTTGTGAAATCTGCTTCCTAGAGATTAGGTGTGCTAAGCCGACTCCGAACTTTCTTTACCTCTGCACAGTTGTTGACCTTGTACACGGGTTTTATTCACCCATGTATGGAGTACAACTCTCATGTGTGGGGAGGCTCCCACATGCAGCTCTTCTCAATAGGGTGGAGTCAAAGGCTTTTCATCTCATTAACTCTCCTCCTCTTACTGATTCCCCTTAACCTTTGTCTCTTTGCAACACTGTTGCATCTTTATCTCTCTTCTATCGCTACTTCAACGGTTACTGTTCCTCTGAACTGTCTGCTTGTATCCCTCCACCTCTACGACGGGCACGTAGTACCCGTCTAGCAACAAACTCTCATCTCTTTTCTGTCCAACTCTCTAATGCAAGAGTTAACCGTTACTCTCAGTCCTTCATTTATGCAAATGGTCAACTATGGAACTGTCTTCCTCTGTCTGTATTCCCTACTTCCTATGATCTCCAGTCTTTCAAACGCAGTGTGTCCAGGCATCTCGAAAAGAATGAATCTTGAATTTGGCTCTCTTTTGTATTGTTTTTGCTTTTTCTTGGAAGGAACAGTATGCGGGCCCATGGCCTTTGGTTCCTTCATCCTTGCATTAAAAAAAAAAAAAAAAAAAAACAAGAGGATGCAATATCCATGGGTTCTGGCTAGGAGTGAAATCTGCAATAGTACACCATAGCCCAGCTAATGGGTGACTGAGTTATGCTTAAACACAGCATTCGCTTGAAGCAAGCAAAGAGAGAAGCCAGATGTCACCAGACAGAAATCGTGCCAAAAGTATGAAGTGCGTTGCAAATGAAACAAGCTGCTCCTGGTCACTGTATTTGAGACAGCACAGCCAGTTTCTCTGGTGTAGTCTGGAAAGCATGACTAAATATGTGCATGATTAAGCTGAACATAAAAACTACTATCCAAATTACTATTTGAAAGTGCTGTTCATAGTTCATTCAGTTCTGTACTTTATGCCTGGAGTTTATCTCACTGCATCTTTTGGTAGACAAATGGGACAGGAAGATGATAAATGATGAGTACTATAAATAATTTTTCCTCTTACTCTCTCAGGAAAGAAATATACAGTAAATAAAATAATAATGCACTGTCTTACCTATTCAGTTGCTCATTCAGTCTCTTGAGAATATCTTTAAGGGCACCCACATCCTCTTTCCATTCTTGCACTTCCTGTTTAAGTCGCTCTACCTGCTTATTGTGTTCAATTCGTTGTTCCTGCAAAGCTTTCTCTAATGATGCCTTGTCTTGTGTCATAACCTTCAACTGCTGGGTCAGAAATTTTACCCTTTTGCTTAAAACTTCAACAGTGCATTCTGCCGGGCTGCTGAGAGGTTGGTACGCAGCACCTGGAATATTAATATAAGGCAATGATACAACTTATCAAATATTAAATTTTCATTTTTTTTTTTTTTAACTTGGGCCAGTTAGCAGCAAAACTGCTACCCTGATAAGATTTTCATTGACCCTGCAGAATAAAACTATATTAACCCTATGAGATTTCTGGGCCTAGCAGATTATGTCTGTGCTAGAGTCAGCCACTCTCAAGCTGACCCACACCTCACAGCACAATATTTTTCTTTGATCCCTCAGTGTATATATAGTTTTCAAGCTAGAATGTTGGTTCTTGGGTCATTTTAATGCTGAATAGTTGTACTTTATCATAGTATGTTCAAAAAAGGAGGAAAAAGAAAATAAAATGTCAAAATGACAAGCTGAAGTTAGAGCGAAAAACAAAACTTGTATACCTTGCCACAGAAAAATATTTGGCCAAAAAAAAAAAATAAAGATATGTAAATCTGGTTTAAAGCATGCAAAACTACAAAAAATTACCTTTACAATGATATATATATATATATATATATTATGGTAATTTTAGCATTATGTTGCACAGTAAAGCAAAGGGAAAGAGATGCATAATTTTCTTTTAGTCTTGGCCGCAAATTCGCTTCGCAATCTTTTTCTTTGATTGGTCAGTGCAGATACGCTTTATAAGATAGGATGCTGGTTAAGGTGTTATTTTGAAGCTGAACAGTTGTACTTAATCGCAGTATGTTCCAAAAAGGAAAACAGCTAAAATAAAAAGTCAAAGTGTCAAGTTGAACCTGGGCAAAAACCAAAAATTTTATACCTTGCTGTAGAAAAATATCCACAAAGAATAAAGTGATAAAGAAACAAAGCCATGAGTCAGATCAGCTGTCCGGTACCTGCCACGCATAGAGCAACCATTCCGTGACATCATGCTCGAGTCTCTTTGTTACGATGCACAAACGCTATTTATAGTGAATACTTTACAAAAGTTTCTCAAAATGACAATTAAAAGTGTCATTGAAATTTCAAAGGGTTAAGTAAACAGGTATTATGGTACAACAAAAAAATGTACTGTATAGGCCTAATGTAATACAGTATATAATTATATGATGCTGATGCATATACAATATCTGATTCTACAATTTCAAGATTTTTAGAACAAAATCAGAATTTAGATACATTTCAAAAAACATCTCCAAAAAACATTACAAGAAAAAAAAATCAAATAAATGCATCAAAAACAATAAAGTTGGACTCTACTTCCATCACTACACAGAAAACTCATGATAGGTCGAGATATAATCAACAATTTTTATAACACCATCCACACAAATAAACTGAAGAACCAAGGAGAAATTGCATATCCCTGTTTCAGTAAATCAGTGAAATAAAAACTCACTGCTGTCCTTGCACCCTCATACATAACCTTTAAAGCAGTTAACCATTTTCCATCTACTCCATACACTGTCAGCACATTCCACATTCCTCGTCTGTCCACACAATAATATGCTTTCTCCAGATCCACAAAGGCAGCATAAACCTTCTTTCATCTCTCTCTGTCTATTTTTCGAAGTCTTAGAGGGAGTATCTGGTATACTCCCCCCCTCTAGCCCCCTTGATCCTCTCCAACAAATCTCTCTATTCTCTCCTTAACTCTGTCAACAATTATCCTGCAATATATGAGGAGCTCCACAGAGTATCTCTGAATGTGTCAAACATGATTAAACTAAGAAAATGGAGGTCAGATAATGAGGTGCCGGGTGTCCAAAATTCTTTGTGCAGCTCCCTATCAAATGCCTTCTTCAAATCAAGGTAGACACAATCTACCCAGCCTTCTCTGTTCTGTATGATATCCACCACTCTGCTGTGGAAAAACTCAGCAGGCTTGTAACACATGGAGCGTTGTTATTGTTGCTTAATCCCGGTCCATTTGATCAAGCAGACCTGTCGAATGCAGGTAGGCAACTGTCTCTCTGGGGTTGTTCCATAGGCTCACTACACCACTGACACCTTGTCTGCAACTTTGTGTGGCATGTGCTGTGTAGTACTTCATTATGGGAGTTATGTTGTGTGGGTATACTCTACAAGCTGTGCCCATCATCTGTGAATCCATCCAACCCAAATCTAGGCTGGTAGCTGAGAAGGCCTGGGTGAAGTTCTGCTCTATGCTTAGCTAGATGAACCTGATCATATCTCTGGTTAAACAACACCTCTAATGGGTGTATGTAAGGAAGGAGGGTTGTAAAATAGTGTTCTGATCAAAGTGTTGTATTGTCCTGTGCATGAAGTGAATACTGTATGCTGATGTTTCTTCACTGCTAGTGTGAATGTAAATAACTTGTGTATATGGTGTATACTATTTTCAGACTTCGGGGGTGAATAATTACCCCTCCCTACTATAAAAATTACCTCCCATGACTAATTTTAAAATGTTATCATTGACTGACCTTTGTGGTGTGCCTGAGCCATAAGACGAGCAGAGAGCTGATTGTATTCTTGCTGCAGGCTCTCCAAATAGGCTATCACAGTGGCCGTTGGACTGGCTGCATCTGGGTGCTCCTTCTACGTGTGTGACAGTGCAAAAAATTGGGGACTTGAAAAGATTATACAACATTCATACTAGTATCATCAATGCACCTTGCTTAACTTTCAAATGTCTTTTGTACTGAAAGCATGGATATCATAAACAATTTCAAGTTAAAGGGCATATGTCAGCATGCACCTGACCCCTATTATTGCTGGCAACCTTTCATGTTTAGACAAGATCAACTCCTAAATAACTGTCCCTAAAAGTTTATAATGTCCTTGTATAAAAGAAAACAGCAATTCTAGAGGCAAGAATTGCTCGAAAAAGTCCTGTGTGACCATGGCTTTGAGCACTGTAGTTACTGCTACCATATCAACTCAAGGAGGGTGATTTTTACTTTCCTATATCCACACTTTTAATCATATGCAGGGAATGCTGTATATGGATGATATTTTTCTTCTCTGTCCTTAATGATATAGTAAGAGGTGAACTTTTTAAATTCAGTGCATACAAAAGACACGATTCTGGTTACAGTACTATGTGAAACAGGTAAGCATTCAAGCAAAATGAAATCAAGGCAAATAGTCATTTCAAGTGCAATAAAAACATAACATTATATAGAATTAATGTTTTAAACAACAACTGCAATGTACAGTTACCAAAATGAGCAATCAATACCATCCCTGTAAATGAGGATGTTACTACACAATAGCTGACTAAAATTTTATCTTATAGCATTAAAGATATGACAAATTTGTTTTAAAGCAAATTAAACTAAGTACAGTATTGCAGCTGAAATGACTTTTATGGTGAAAGTCTAACAATGGAAGAGCAAATTTGCAAAGGTTATCTAAACTGTGACAGGGAACAGTTTGAAAATCTGAATTTAATTAGCCTTAAATAATCTTCCATATGATTCACCAAAATATTACAGCTAAACATCACACTAATACCATCATAATTATCTGTCACACTAATTCCACCGTACCACTCTTCACTAACGAACCCCTCGTATATTTCTTTCCATCCAGAGATGGTTTGGTCCTGCAGCTGACCTCATACAGATTGACAGATACAGATACAGTTGTATCTTAAAAATGCCAAAGCTTTGAGATGGACTCAATACTAGATGATATGCATAAACAATCTGTGGAATCCTCACCAGTTGGATATGACATCTGTGCAATCACTGCATGTCAAGATTGAAAGGAAAAAATGTGAAGTGAAACAAGGTACTTAACAATCTTTTCCAAATATTAAAAAAAATGCTATACAGCATAAGTACTGTACTAAAATACCATGGGCTAAAATGCTACAAAAAATCTTTTAAGCTAATGACCACCAGTGTAGATGGTTTGGTATTACTGTCAGGGTGACAATATGAGATGGTGACTGCACCATGTGGATACATGGGAGGACTGCTAGGTGTCAAGCAAGAGACTACTTAGTTTACATTTGCACTCCAAGGAAGTCAGGAAGGGAGGTGGAACATTTTTCCTAGAGCGAGTAGAGCAAATTACGATCCACTTACCGGGCTGTTATGCCTGCCCTCCATGACAGTTATGATGTGTTATCTACGGTGTGGAGTAAAGTACTTCTTCTTTCTTACTGCCATTGTGTGAAATCCCTGTAAATTAACAAAATGACAGCATGCCAAGGTAGTTCTTTTAACTGGCTATTCTACATTATATTTTAACAATATTTTGTCATTAACTTTAGTGTACAAGAATGCACATCCATGTATAATTATCACCATCACTTCCACTATAATCTCCCTCCTATGAACTTCTTGGTAGGACATGGCCATGACATAACTCCCTGTCAGCTACTTTATCATGACATGCCCCACTAGCTCTCTCGATTAATCTGTTTCATCTTCCTTCTCTCACTCTAATACACTGTTACACTCTTTTCTTCCACACCATATACTGTTTTCCTCTTCCTACATTATCCTCAGTCTCACTTTCACAAATTTTCTCCAGCACTCCATACATGTCCATACCACCTCAATGTACTGTATTTACTCACTCAGCAATGCCACATTACAGTATTACGGATCTTTCTTCCATTTCTGTGTTTCTGTAGATTCTCCAAATACTAAACATCCATTCTGCCTAAGCCTGCATCTGTTCTGAGGAATCTCATCCCTACAACCTGATGCCAAGAAAGTTCTTATCATTCACAGCCATATAAGTGTCAGAAGCATCATACATTCGCATAATGATCTCACCTTTAAACTTGGAGGCAATGACCTCTAATGTTGTCATCAGGATCAGGTATATATGGTAATAAGTCAATTAACCTTCAAACTATCCATCTCTCCTTTCAAAATACTGTACTGTCAAGTTCACGAATTACTTTTATATCCTGAAGTGATTTCTTTTTTATTTCACATGCTACTTCACCATGCTTACACATTACTATCAGTTCCTTGATTATTCCAGTTGGGGTTTACTGCTCATGTAATGCCACTCAGGGATGAGTGAGGCTGGTCACTCTCATCTTAAATGTCAGGACCAACTTCCCTAGCCCTGGGTTCCTACGCTCCCCACAGAGTGACATAGGACTGGATGATGGATGGATGGATATAAATATTGAACTAGCAAGGCAACACAACATAATCTTGTCTTATGCCGACATTAGTACTATTCTCACACACTCCCACCTTCATAAACAGGTGTTACAGATTCAACAAACTTGTTCCTATTAAACCAAATATACACCCAACCTCTATACAAACCTTTAAATCCACCCTACCATAAGTCTCCATCAAATTGCAAAAAACAGTACAGTGATCCCATGGTTATAGCAGTATTCATTATCACTGCAAGATGAAAATATGCACTCCTGCTGTTGTGGTACATATTTTGGCTCAAAAACATTATCATAACATGCCAGAGCTGGCTTCTGTCAACAATCATGATGCAGTGTCTGTGGTTTCTGATGGCTCTGAGGAATTCAAAGACAAGTCCCGAATCAAGAAGTTAATCCCAAGTAGAGGAGACAATTAATTCTCCACCCCCTAGCCTCGTAACCTTTTACCTCAAGTACTGTATCTCTGTGTCACGTTTCTTCCTTATTGTACACTTTTCATCACTTTCTATTAACCTAACTATGCCTATTTATGTTTCAGGTATGTACTTAGGCTACCATAACAGCATGTACAGTATGTATTTAGTGGGCCTCAACTACCATGAAAAGGAAAATTTGGACTTGCACTTGGGGTGCCTGGTACCAATCAGGATAAATCCCACAGATTCTGGGTAGCTATTTGTTATCATGCAATTCCCTTGTTCGGTACCAATTATGCGCAATAACCATGGGATCACTCTACTGGTAAAAAGCTTCTATTAAAAAAGGAAGATATCAACCCTTTGGCATCGTGGCTAAAATGAGAACTGAGGAATTTTACAATACGTTATAAACTGCAGTACGGTACCATTTCTTGCCTCTGAGAAGTGGTCAGTTTCCCACCAAAGATATATAACCAATGTAATCCTAACGGGTATCAGTGATAAAACATACTTTGACAAATATTTTTCATATGTTTCGCAGGTTACAAAGCTGACATTACATGTACATACCTAACTGCTTTTGCCAAAGAAAATTCCCAGGTACGAGTGTTCTGTCTACATGGGCCTGAGAGTTAGGTACCGTATGGTAAGTGCTAAGATACAAGATCTTGCATAAAAGACCCTGAAACACACTTGGAATACATTACTTTTAGTGAAAAAATATGAGCATTTATGTATGAATGAACAGAAGCATACACCTCTTCCTGAACATAAGTTTACCTTTATAAAGATATCTGCACATTTCACAGTCATGTGACACGACTCTGCTTGAAGAAGACCACAACTGGAAGTCCATATGCAATCTTCTCACTAAACCCTCCATGTGTGGCACCAGTGGTCTATCACTCTTGGACCCTGAAATGAAAATACAGTGCTATATATTACCAAGAATAATGCAATGAACAATGGTTAATTCATCGATTTCTTAATTTTTTTTTTTATGTACAGTACTGTACATACACTAAACAGTTTATATCAGTATCAAAAACATATAAAAAAAGCCACTGTGCCGTGAATAATTTAAGTAAAAATAATCAGGGTTTACGCTGTGCATGCTTTCAAAATGAAATTCACAGGCATTAACTAAACTCTGTTTTTTTTGCCAACTATCAAATGTCAGTGTATTCTCCATGCAGAACATGAAAATCACCAGTAGTTTACAGGCTGGGCTTGTACCACAAGAATACAGTTTGTGTACACTTTCATGAACAGAGGTGGTCCAATTACTTAAATAGACTTCCACAATATGTATGGGGAAGGAGAGGCTGACAGGGTGAAGGAACAGTGAACCTACAAATAAAGAGACTGGAGTTTTACCAAGGTTAAAACCACTGAATGCTAATTATGACCAAAGAATGCCAAAACTAGGACCAAGTGCTGTGCTTTCACTGTTAGGTTTGTGAAGACTTTGATATATAGTGCAGTACAGGTACTGTAATTACAGTGGTTCCAAAATGGTGAGCTGCAAAGCTCCTTACTTTGGACATGTGACCAAAGGCTTCAAGTATCTAATAACTAATAAGTTCACTTCAGTGATTTTACTGTTTTTAAGACATACAGCAAAACTTCGATATCAAGGACTTCAATTGACTGGAATTCATTTTTTTCAGGATCGAGGAGCTACTGGACTAAATTCTTACATACCGGAAAAAGTCTCATAAAGCCAGAAGTCTGGACTGCCTGATCACTTCAGCTATGTTCACCACAATAAGGTAAATAAAAGACATGTTTATCAGCGTAAAGTATAGTATTACTGTATTATATATATTATACCATTTGATTATTGAGGTGAATGTATAATACAGTACAGTACTGCAATGGTAGTGGGAACAGCTTAAAAATTGTTGGTGCGATCCAGACTAATGTCAGATACTTTGGAAAAGGTCTGGATTAGCAGGGGGAAGTCCGGATGTCGCTTTTATCGGAATGGTTTGGGTCTCGATTAGTCCATTATAGTGAGGTTTTACTGTACTTTGTACAACTACAAAAGAAACAAATTATTTTTCAAACTCATATATGGAAAGGGTATGTGTGTAATTAACTGATATTAAAATTATGTTTGGTAGATAGAATATGGTTTTTATTTAAGATTTTTTTTTTTTTTAAGTGAAATATGGATATGCGAAACTGCAAATCTGCCTAAGAAACTGGTCTGTTAGTGACTACTGGTAGCTACCCATTTAACCTGATACACACACTCTGATCACCACATCACAAAGCTTCACACCTGAGTCCAGTCGGTTCACCTATCTATACTTGAAAAACAGACATATAACTGAAAATAATGATGAAGACGATGGTTATGATGATGAATTAATAAAATTTTACTGAAATAAGCTATTCAAGCAACTTTATTTCTAAAATAAACACTATATAAAGAAATAAACAAATAAATAAAAATTAGATACAAATACAGGTCGTCCCTGCTATAACGAAGAGATGGGTTTGGGAAAACTCATCATTGAGCTGGGGTATAATTAAACGGGGACAGTGTAACACAGCAAGTTCTGTATAGGGATGTGTTTGGGAGCCTTGGGATTCTCCCCCCCAATCAAGTCCAAAACCAACCCAAATGAGTCCATTAACAAGTTTCTAGCTCACCCAAACTCCAAAATAACTTTAAACTAAACTAAACTAAGCCTAAAAGCAGTTTATAACTCACCTAAACCCAAAAATAAAATCTGAAAACCATCAAAAATGACTGGAAAAAATCAAATTTAGTAAACTGTACCCCAAAATGACAGTGTTCCCCCCACCAAAGACTAAAACACATAGATCTAAGTCTAAAAACAGTTTATAAATCAACATAAACACAAAACTTAAGTTTAAAATATGATCAAAATCAGTTTTAAAAAAGCAAAGGCCATCATCGGGTAACTGGGAATTGGCCATCGTTAGGTGGGGAAGGGTGTTAAATTTTTTACATCACTAAGGCAAGGTATCGCATAAGGGGAAATCATATAACGGGTTATACCAGAACTCTTGGTGACATTTTTTGCTGCAGAAGTATTTAACTTACCAGCATACAGACTGCTTATGAGTAAATATTTCAGTCTGAGGAAGCAAGATGTACCATGAATACTTTCACTGTGACTGTGCCATGGTTATGAAAGGGTTGGGAACCACTTCTGTATAAAACCTGGCTAAAATTTATTTCTCATTGCCATACCAAAAACGTCAGGGGTATGGGGCAGATCAAAAAAAGACCGGGGACAATGTCATACAGCATGAGCTCAGGGATAAAAGCCTGAATACTGGAGGCTGCCAGAGATTGAGCAGTGTTGAGAGCCACAATTTGGTGACCAAGGCAGATGCATGCATCCATGTCCAAGTTTTGCTTCCTTATGTTAAGAGCAGAGATCACACTACTGTATTTTCACAAAGTGACATTTTTACTTCCACACTCACATCCCTGTTGTTACACTACAGTATTTTTAGTGAACTAGCAACCTTTCTTCCCTAGTGTACCTTTTGCAGCACTCATCCTCTAAACTTCCATCCTTATTAATCACCCAAAAAATATTATTTAGGTTTGAATAAACAGGCACTGATAATTTCATTAAAAAATGGCATTCTAAGACGGTTTCCATCTGTCCTTGTGCATCACAAGATAGCGACTGTCTATAAAGAAACACTGCTTTTTAAAATACTTTTCACTACTTTTAAAAGAATAAAAAACACTGAAACTTTGAAATGCAATCAGAAAATACTGTACTTAGAGGATCCCATGAAGAGCTAGGAAAAAGACAAAAACTTCAGACTAATATGGTCCTATGTCTCCTTAAAGATTAACGTACATTGTTAGAACACAGGAAATATATCTGATGCTGTGTGTGTGTACGAGTCATGGATGTTTTTCAAGTCCACAAGACAATGACTACCACAGTGCTTTGACACCCATTCCGGCATTAAGGTGTCTGTCAATAGACCGAGATAGCTTTTTCCCCATGAAATGGGTAGTTTAAGCCTGGCTTAAGGGGGAAAAAAAAGAAGTTATTACTGATTACTGTACTTCTCAAAATTCTAAGCTTTTGCAAAATAAATACATTACTATTTCATATAAGGTAAACAATCTAATTTTTTGAACATGACCATGAACTTTGTTCCACATTTTTAACACTCTTAAATACCTGGACGTGCAGATTCTAAATTTCTCCGTCAAGATTTATCCAAATTTTCCCACTCAAACCTTCAGGTTCAAAACGCATCGTAGAGATAACTCTAAGCTCTAGAAATCAAGGTAGGTCTATTTTCACAGCAGTACATGATTTTCTAATGCACAGCACACACAGTGTACCACTTACCTCCTTATTTATTTCGGTCTAAATAAGTGACTTGTTACGTTCACTTTAATCCTTAGCAGACAGCCTCGAGTTGTTGATCGCCCTGAAAACACTCGTTTTTTTGCCCTTTCGTCGTTCTCACCTGATCCACATGATGAAGCCCTATTCCCGGCTATAGCACACATACACCTGGCTCCCATACGGGTCCAAAAAGCTATCAGGAAACTGCATCAGCTCATTCCAACCGGTATCAGCATCCCCATCTTTCGAATGTAAACATCCGAGTGACGTTTGCGAGGCGAGGCCGGTGTTCGCATGATACTTTGCGTTCGCGGCGGCCAACGTGCAATCCGGATTGATCTAGTCACATACTTCCTTCAAACGTTTTCGTTAGTTTGTTATTGCTGGGTTTTCCGGATACTTTATGCTGACTTTAATTTCACATACAAATCGGCAGTCTTAGGGGTGAAAAATTCCCACACGATACCTGAACACACGATCAAGTTCATTATCATCTCTAATGACATGAAAATGAAGTACAGGACTTGAACCATTATTTGTCACGTAAGTAGGGTGGAAAAAGTCGGTGCTAAAGCAAATACTGTTATCAACTGGCCTTTTCCTCTTACTGTATCCTTTGATCCTTTTTCCCCGCCAACCACCCTTTCTTCCTTTAGCCACTCTATTCTACGTTTTTCTATTTAATTTCTATCGGTTTTTGCACCGAAGTTGCAGCCATAAGCAAAAGTTCGCTGACAGTTCTCTGCCAGTATTATACTCATTCCTTCCAAAACGACAGAGTATCCTTACTTCATATAATTATCACATTACAACACCTTCCCTTGCCGCGCCGGCAGAAAAGACTAGGTGAACTTTAACACAGTTGTACAGAAACTCATTCATTGTAGTCAGTTTGTTTTCACCTAACAGAACTGGGCCACTTCTGCAACTTGAACACTAAACTATGGCTGCAAGACATTCAGTAAGTCTTGGTTATGAAACAGGAAAGAATAATAAAGAATTAGCACCATGCCGGAAAATGGCTAAGGCAGTAGGTAGCTGAGTCGATGCTGATAGTCGGCGTTGATAGTTATGGGCATGGCAGAGTCGATGTTGAAAGACCCGTCGTTCACAGACTCGGCATCAATAGAGTCGGCGTTGATGAAGTCAGCGTTGGCAGAGTCGGCATCGTTAACTGGCGTTAACAGTCAAGAATGAATAAGTCGACGTTGACAGATTCGGAGTTGGCAGGGTCAGCACTGATTGTCGACGTCCGTAGACTCGATGATGAAGTCAGTGTCGATAGATCTGACTTTTGCAGAGTCAAAGTACTGTATGTGGGAGACCCTACATAGAGGGCAGTGGTATTCCCAACTCCCACCACTCCCTCCCTTTTAGTTGCCTCTTGCAACATGCAGGCAATACGAGGTTAGTACATTCTACTTTCCCTCTACCCAGGGGACCCACCTGCCTGGAGGGTTCTGAGACAGGAGTGGGTTTCTTTGTTGCTAGTCAAACTGACCCTTCAGGCTGGCTACACTCTGCCATCGTCAAGGTGAATTAGTTGTGAGATTAGAACGAACGTATTATAAGTCTAATCTCAGTCATATCTGACATCAGTCCCATCTGCCTTTTTATACTGCGAGTTTAAAGTTAACTCTCATAACGTCATCCACACACACACACACACACACACACACACACACACACA
>JAGKTI010000427.1:0-33389 GCA_018397915.1 Birgus latro
GGAAGCGTTAGGAGAAACACGTTAAGGTGGTTTGGGCATGTGGAGAGGATGGAGAGTGAAAGATTGACGAGGAGAGTGTATGTGAGTGAGGTGGAGGGGGCGAGAGGGAGGGGGAGGCCAAGGATGAGATGGAGGGATGGAGTGGAGAGGTATATGAGAGAGGGGGGTGTGAGTTGGGAGCGTGGTAGTGAAATGGCAGGGGACAGAGTGACATGGAGGCGATTTGTTTGTGGCCACCCCGTTCGGGATTGAGGCGTCTGGCAATAGATAGATAGACAGACAAATCGCCAACCTATGCTAAAGCCTAAAGATACAAATAGCTAAACCTACACTAATGGTAAAATACCTCGACCAAGAGAACACCATCGACTGCAGACATGTAATGCCTGTCTACATTACACACCTGCACTCATCACCTGGTGACTGTCAGTCGAGGCACAACCTAATATAGGGGACATCAATATATGAAAGAGAACCAGACGAGTCGGGAACATTTTCATATACGTCAGTTGTCGGCCCTAATTAGCACAACTTAACTAAGGTGGTATAATGTATTTACATAATATGTACAGAAAGCGAAGTACCTCACCCAACAGACCACCATTGACTGCAAGTGCCCAATACCTTTCTATATTGCACACTTGCACTCATCAGCTGATGACCGTCAGGCGAGGAACGGGGTTTAATGTAGGGGACATCTATATTAGAAATAGATCAGTCAGAAGTAGGAACTATTTCAAATACGTCAACTGTCAACCCTAATTAATAGTACAATATATGCATATTTACAGACGGTAAAGACCATAACCATTTAGTAAAAAAGTCACATCACTCTGATCAGTCCAGTCTCTCTTAAGAAAGCTGTCAATTTATCAGTCATAACAATGTCCCGATCACCCAGGATGGTGGAAAGGGTGAAGGGGACGTCTGCTGCGCCGCAGTAATTTATAGGTGACGCACGTTCACGAATAAATCGCCGACAGCGCAGGATGATATAACTGATAGATAACACCGCATCACAGATGTCACAGTGCGGTGGGAATCGCCTCTCCATATATGGTTTCATGTGTGTTAGGATGGTGGCATTAAGCCGTAATCGTGCCAACAGTTTTTCCTCAAGGTGACTGGGACGGTTGGCAGTAGCCCAATCGCCCAGGTACGGCTTGCATGTTGGAATATTAAGTCTGGTCCACTGACTTTGCCACAGAAGATCTATTGATTTCTTTCAGAGAGAGAGACTCGACCGTAGATCACGAGGAACGTCCCGTCTCCTCAAGTTCTACAGCCGACTTTGCAAGTAAGTCAGCCTGCTCATTGCCGTAGATACGACAATGACCAGGCACCCAGATCAGCGTGAAGGACTTGCCGCACGAATGCAATTTATTAATAATGCGGCCCTGGATCTCATTAGAGTCCGTAGTACAAGAAGTAATTGCCTGAAGGGCTGATTTTGAGTCGGAAAATATGACAAATGAGTCATGTCGAGAACTGAGAGCATAGTCTATGGCTTTGTTCGGAGGTAAACACAGATGTACAGTATGAGTCGGCAACCGATACCTGAGGGCACATTCAGTCGACCACACACTAGCACCCACACAGTCACTCAACTTGGAGCCATCAGTGTGCAATTGGTGGGACCCCAAGTGACGAATGATGATGTTACGAAACAAGTGGTGGACCTCCGCCTCCAGCGCCTTGGTCTTAGGTGCTGGGAGCCATGATACATCAACAGTAAAGCCGGGTAGCTCCCAAGGCGCTATATTTTTAGTCACCAACTTGTCACAGTCACTGAGGTCCACACCAAGCTCCTGAGTTAGTAAGTGGAGGCGAACGGCAAGTGGCCGACGCACCCCTCGCATAAGATGGTGGTATTGACGCAGAGGGGTACAGGCCACGTTGCCAATATTGATTTTCCTTAGTGTCCGGATGCCATAGGACAGGGCCAGGTGGTCGTGGCGAATACGGAGGGGAGGCACATTTGCCTCCACTTCCATTCGAGCTACCCGAGTACACCGGACGGCTCCAAGGCACATTCGCAAACATTTATTCTGTAACACATCCAATCCTTTCAACGTGGCATCGGATGCCGAGCCATACACCTGTGCGCCATAGTCTAGCTTCGATCTAATAAGGGACTTATACACCATTAATAAAGATTTTCTGTCGGCTCCCCAAGTAGTACCTGCAAGGTACTTGAGGACATTTAACGGTTTATCACAACGAGCAAGCAAATTATTAACATGAATTTTAAAGTTCAACCTGCGATCAAAATGTATACCCAAAAACTTTACTGAATTTTGAAAAGGTACTGCCTGATTATCCAAAGTCAAGCACAAATTAGGTACGTTACGATTAGTGAAAACAATAGCGGCACACTTATTGATGGAAAACTTAAATCCCCACTGCAAGGCCCATTGGTGGACGGAATCAAGGGCTGCTTGAATCCGCCCAGCCGAAAATTGTGCATTACGGGAAGAGTGCCATATTGCACAATCGTCAGCATAGAGTGAGTATTTAAGATTCCTTGGGATGGAAGCTGATAGAATATCATCGATCATAATACTAAATAAAGTTGGACTAAGAACACTTCCCTGCGGCACCCTGTTTTCCTGGATAAATATATCCGATATTACGTTACGGGGTAATTTGACAGAGAAAGTTCTGTCCCTTATGAAGTTTGAAATAAAGATAGGCAAATTACCTCTAAAACCATAAGCATAGAGCTTCATTAGTATACCGTGTCGCCATGTCATGTCATAGGCTTTATGGATGTCCAAGAACACCCCTATCATGAATTCTTTATTGGCAAAACCCTCTGCAATACAATGCTCCAAATTCATTAAATGATCTTGTGAACTTCTGTACTTACGGAAGCCACATTGTTGATCATTTAACAAATTCTTCGACTCTAAAACAAAAAGGAGCCTATTATTAACCATTCGTTCCATGACCTTACATAGACAAGAAGTCAACACAATAGGACGAAATGAATTGGGATTCATAAGACGACCAGCCTCTTTAGGTATCGGTATGACGTGCGCAAAGTGCCATGAGTTTGGGAACGTTCGGGACGCCCAAAGCTCATTGTACAATGCTAACATCTTAATGAGGTTGTCCTGATTAAGATGCTGGATCATACCGTACGTGATGGTGTCTGGTCCGGGGCTGGTGTCTTTACAGGATTTAAGGGCAAGGAGGAATTCATCTAGCGTAAACTCTTGGTTGTATGTGGAGTCTACGTCTTCTGTGGCAAAGTCTAATTTCCGTAGCTCAGCCGTGCGTTTATGATGTTGAAATCGCGGGTCGTAATTGGCTGAGCTACTTACTTGAGAAAAACTCCTGGCGAGGATGTTAGCAACGTCCACGGGATCGTCACAGATGTTGTTATTAACCTGCAAGGTGGTAATGGGGAAATACGGGCCTTTATTATTTAATATTCTGATAGTGGACCAGACTTTACTTAATGGTGTGAACGATTCACCGTGGACACAAAGGACCGCCAGGAGTCACGTTTGGCCCTTCTTATTATTCTCCTTGCCTCAGCCCGTGCCTGTTTGTATGCAATGAAATTTTCCTCAGTTGGCTGACTATCAAAAATCCTGTATCTCCTATTGCGTTTCCTTAATGCTTGTCGGCAATCCGGCGTCCACCAATGTGCTCTATGCTTCGCATGAACTGTAGAAGTCTTGGGAATAGCAGCCTCAGCTGCGTGTATTATGGATTTGGTTAAATTTTCGACCTTAGCATCGCTGGTCTCCCCAGATATATCTAAATTGGCGATCCTTGAGAAGGATCCCCAATCTGCTTTCTTATAGTTAAATTTTGGAGGAGGAGGGTCCGAAACAATGTCGCGTGTATAAGAAAGACAGATGGGTAAATGATCACTTCCCAAGGAGTCGTCATAGGGGTCCCACGAGAAATCTTGATGTATACCTGGGGAGGCCAGAGATAAGTCAATGGCCGAAAAGTTACCAGTACGATCATCTACACGAGTCGCTCTACCATCGTTCAGAAGACAGAGGTTGGACTGTAGTATTAGGTCGGCTACTTGCTCTCCACGACCATCGATCTTCAAGCTACCCCATTGATAGTGATGGGCGTTCAAGTCGCCCAGTACTAACTTATTCCCTGGTAGATGGCGAAATAGGGAACTTAAAGCATCACTATCAATGGGGCTATGTGGAGGACAGTACAGAGAGCAAATGGACAGATACGTGTTATTAAATTTTACTCTGCACGCGACTGCTTCCAGAGCAGAATTTAGAATCACTTCCGTTTGTGAGTATGATTTGTGGGTGTATATGGCAACTCCGTGACCTTCATATCTTCTATATCTTCTATACGAATGGTAGTGTTTGAACTGAGGAGGATCAGGGTGATCCACCAAGCGCGTCTCCTGTAGGCAAATAACGTCTGGCCTGTGTATAGCAAGCAGAATTGCTATATTGTGTAATTTATTCCCAAGAGTCCTACAATTCCACTGTAACACCGTGAATGCGGCGGTTTAAGATTTACGAGGGTGGCCATTGTGCTTAGTTTTTTTGTGCCCCCCGCGGCTGGGCGAGTGGCTACCGGGGGACCTTTCCCGGTGCTTGCAGGTGGAAACCTCCATATTTTCATCAATCATCAGGCTCCCAGACTCCATCGAGGAAGAGCTTCCCTTTCTCTCCCTCGCTGAAACAGGAGGAGGAAGGACATGAGGGCGCGACTGTTTGGTTAGGGTGGTCAACTTGATCTTATCAGACTTGTCGGACTTTTGTTTTTGGCGCACCGACTGCGAAGAAGCAGCAGCAGCCTGAGTGTAGGTAGAGGCCTTAGGTAAGTCAGTGAGAGAGTTGGAACGTACAATAGGTTGAGCCGGAGAGGTAGGGCGAGTAGCATGAGGAGGAAATGTAAGGTCAGTCTGTGTCTCCACAGTGCACATCACAGGACGGGACACGACCGCCGATGCATAGGAGACATTAGGCTTGGGAGTTGCATGCAGCTCCTTCACCTTCTTCCTTGCATCGTAAAAGGATATGCCCTCAGTCGCCTTCACTGTGCAGACCTCTTTCTCCTCCTTCCACTTGGGACAAACCCTCGAGGAAGTGGAGTGAGCGCCCTTGCAGTGAAAGCAACACTCTGTCTCAGTGGTCTGCAGAGTGACCTACAGCCGCACACTTGCCACACACCAAGTTCGAAGCCCGACAAGCCTTTTCATGGTGTCCATAAGTCTGGCACTTTGAGCAACGAAGGGGATTAGGAATGTATGATCTCACATTGATAATTTCGTATCCAACTTTCACATCAGTAGGAAGAGAGACTTTTCCGAAAGTCAAGACTACTGTGGCTGTCTTCGTCCTTTTGCCCTCCTGGAAACGAGTGATAAAGCGGGCATCAATTACATCCTGCTGAGCAAGTTCATGGATGATGTCGTCCTCTTCCATAACCATGAGGTCCCTGCAGGTGATAACACCTTTGCAGGAATTCATGGATTGAGGGATCCTCGGCACAACATCATAACAATGAAATTTGCTCAGCTTCATCAGATCCTTAACCTGGGACGAGTTAACAGTCTTTACGAGGAGATCTCCGCTTGCAAGTTTTTTCACCTGTTCCACTTCTCCTGCATATCCGTCAATCACTTTCTTGATAATAAAAGGATTGAGGCTGGACAGGGGGGTAGAACCGACCGCGCTCAGCAAAACAAAAGAATCATTTTTAACATTAATGTCTAGCGGGGTCCGTGTCTGGGGCCGTTCAGTCTCGGGGCAGTCTGTCCGTGTAACAGTCGAGGCAGTAGGGCCGTCCGCCATGGTAACCACTCCCCCCTAAAGGGGCAAGTGGGAAGAAGAAAGAAAAACGAGCAAGGGACAAAAAACCCGGGGCAGAACACCTAAGGCTGAGATTGCCCTCTCAAACCACTCCAGGGAGGCCCGACCGTGGCAATTCACGCCCAGAGCGATCAGTGGGGGGGACCGTCCGTGGGCGAGTAAGCAAAAGTAATCTCAGTAAGAGGAACAGACACCTACTGTTCCAAACTAACAAGGAAGGGAGGAAATTGAGAATCTAGCTGGCCTAACGCGCACCAGAAGGGTGAAAAAAAAAAAAACTAATGCCGGTGAGGCAGCCCTATAAAGCTAGAGGAGGGCTCAGAAAAAAAAACTTCTGTTCTCCCCGCAACCATGCATCAAAGTCCCGGGCAGCAAGATTGATTGATTGATTGATTCTTTAATTAATGGCTATCGGCCATTATGTGGCCATTAAGCCAAAAAGTCTAGATGTAGAAGACACAAATTAGAAGAAATACACAAAAGACACTTAAATATACAAAATTTTAAACATTAATACCGTACACAAAAGATGTCCAAATATACACAAAAACACTGGTACACAAAACGACCCATACTGTATATACAACACTATTCAGGCTATGAAGGCCAAGTCACACGGTGGGTAGGAATGGGACTGACGTCTGAAGGCTGGTTAGACTCCAGATGAAGCGGAACTGGAGCTTGAGTTGGAATCAGAGTCGGTGCCATTTAGGTGTGATAGTACGATCCCGAGGGTATAAGATAGGATTCGAACCTCCTCGGGGTCGGTGACAGCCTGGAGGGACCCCCGGCGCAACTCTTTGAAGGAATGCAAGGTGCGCTGGTAGTCCCCCTTACCGAATTCTTTGTGTCTACTCGGTAGGTGCCTTGCCCTCAAAGTACCGCAACTGCTGCTCCATACTCTTGAGGCCAAACCGAGTGAGGGATGTAAAGTTGCCCCAAGAGAGTTGCCGAGCAGAATCAGAGGGCGTGGGACTCGCCGGTGCTTGAACCTCAGAAGAAGGGGGAGGCACATCCGGAGGCTCCACGGTAGACAAAGAAGCTGCGGGAAGTTTAACCTCAGGTGCTGACGAGGGCTCATCGTCCCCTACCTCCATGGGCACAGCAGGGAGGGGCTGCGAGGTAGATCGGCGGGAGACAGCCCTCCCTGACAGTTGGATCCTCGTCGGGGGAGTTGACGGCTGCAGCTGCAGCACCCTCGAGACCAAGGAGGTGGGGGTCGCAAGGGGCCCAGAACGACGACACGGGGCCCTCCTCCCACGTCTCCTCTGCACCATGGGTGTGGAGGAAAAACACTCAGGGATGATGATGGCAGGAAGCCCATTGGCCTGGAAGATGACAGGCAGGCGCTGGGCAAAAATTGCCAAATCTCCCCCAGAGAAGGCCTTGGCAACCTCTACACACATGGTAACGATTGTAGAGGCAGAGGAGGCAGGGAAGGAGGCAGAAGACGCAGCTGGAGGCTGGTGCTGGCGTCGACGACGGGGGAGGGCGTGGGGAGAGCCCCGTACCACCTGGCCTGCAGGGCCGGTGACAAAGGCAGCTGCAGGACCCTTGGTACTCTCCTTTACCACGAACTCTACCACCTCACCAGCAGCAACTGAAGGCACAGGGTGGGCTGGGTTAGGGGCCACAATTGGAGAGCGGTGGATAAAAACGTCGTCCCCTGTGTCCCGACGAGTCAGGAAACCGTACCCCTTCCTGACGTGGTACCACCGTACTTGTCCTACCACCTTACACTGCGTGCCTCCGTGTTCCGCCTCCTCGGATAGGTGAAAAGTCTCCTTGGTACGAGCCATGGTGCAAAAAGCGGATGAAAGTACTGTACTTTCAGCCTGCGTCCTCTCTCAGCCGCTGCTCCTGACTCTCTCTCCCCTCCGGGCAGCAAGGGAGAGGCGTTGCTTAAATACTGTGGCTTTGGTAGGGAATGAGGGCAGGACTGAGTGGAAAGCTTCGAAATATTGCCTGATTCTTTGTCATATCACTCCTGCCTATCCATCTGTCTGTCTGTCTATCTGTCTGTCTGTCTATCTGTCTGTCTGTCTATCTATCTGTCTGTCTGTCTGTCTGTCTGTCTATCTGTCTGTGTATCTTATCTATAACCAGGCACTTCAATCCCGTAAGGGGTGGCCACAAAAAAAAAAAAAAAAATCGCCTCCATGTCACCCTGTCCTCAGTCATTTGGCTGCTCTCCCTCCAACTCACATCCCCCTCTCTCATATCTCTCTCCACCCCCATCCCTCCATCTCCTCCTCCGTCTCCCCCTACTCCTCCACCCCTCCATCTCACGCACATATCCTTCTGCTATGCTAAATCCCACTCTGTCATCTCATATTTTGTTACCAGCGAGGGACGGATGTATAGAAAATAGTCAGGGAACGAATCTACATGCTAAAAATACTGGACAAAACATCATTCCTTCATCAAATCACCACCAGTTCATTTTTCTCCCTATTCTCCATTCACTTTAGGCAGGATAGTGAGAGAGTCTATAGGGAACAACTGTGGTGGTTGTGGTGGTATGGCTTGAGGCAGGAATATCTTAATAAGCGTGAAATGTTGACCAAAAGCTTAATTCCATCGTCAGCTTATCCTCATTAACCAGTGCTTTTTTCCCCTTCATTCTCCTTTCACTGTGGGCAGGGGAATGAGATAGTCTGTAGAGAGTATCTGTGGTGATTGTCGGGGTGTGGGTGAGGGCAGAAGTGAATCAATAAGCTTTAAATGCTGGCCAAAAGCTTAATTCCATCATCATCCTATCCTCATTAACCTATGCTTTTTTCCTTCACTCTGGGCAGGATGGTCTATAGTTAATAATTATGGTGGTTGTGGTGGTGTGGGTGAGGGCAGGGAGGGTGTTGTGTTATCTAAATAGAATCAGGCACAAGGATAGAGGCCAGGGAGCGATGGTGTGAGGGTGGAGCCACGGATCAAGAGCAGGGGGGCTAACCACACCTTGACGATAAAGAGAAGGAAGGGTGAAGTGTAGTGCGGCTCAGTTAACTGTAGTGTAGTGTAGCGTAGAGTGGTGTGGTGTAGGGTAGTGGTGTGTTGTAGTGTAGTGTGGTGAGTTGTAATGTGTGATGAGGGGTACTGTGTGGTGTGGTATGGTGTAATTCCGTATGGTGTGTGGGAAAGTGGAGCATGGAATTAGGGAATGGCGTCCCAACCACATCCACACAATGATTACCTGGATCCATAGGCAAAGATGAAGGATATTTGTTTACCTGGAGTCCATTCTTTTTTACAAATTACAACTTTCTTCAGCCTGATTACATTTTGACTCGTTCTTGCTTCTCTACTCCTACTCTAACTTGGCCGGAATTTGCCACTTCTCCATCTTGAAAGGTGATTTGTAACAGTAGATTAACAGTAGATTATAATGCAAGTCACGAAGAAGTGTTCCAAGAGGGATGCAAAGCCGTGGTCCATCGTTTCGTCCATTGGTACTTTATTTCACGCAGCTCCTTGGCAGAATAAAACAATACTAAGGCCCTGTATCCTTTCCATAGCACTTCTTCGTGACTGCCATCATATTTTTGTCTTATTCTCTTGTTACAGATCCACATTCAAGAAGGGGAGATGGCAATTTTAGGGCTAGTTAGAACTAAAAGGGTATAGCGTCGTTTCTCAAGTGCTCTCTCTCTCTCTCTCTCTCTCTCTCTCTCTCTCTCTCTCTCTCTCCATCAACCTGCGGATAATTGCTTCTAGCCAAACCGCCGCCTCCTCTATCGTTCTGTGAAGGAGGATGATGATGATGGATGAGGATGAGGAGGAGGAGGAAGAAAAAGTGATGGGGAAGAAGAAAAAGAAGCTTAGGCTGCTGTAATGTCTTAAAATACACTCTACTCACCATCATCCACTCAAAGTAATGCTGCCTACTTCTTCCTTCACCTTTATCATTCTTTTTCAGTGTCTGTCCGCTTCTCTTCCTATTTCTCACCATCCACTCACTTGATTTGCTGCCTATTCTTCCTTCACAATTATTCTTTTTGTGTCTGCCCTCCTCTATTTCTCACTATCATCCACTCACTCGATGTAGCGCTGCCTACTTCCTTCACCTTTATTTTATCTGTCTGCCCTCTTCCTATTCCTCCCATCCTTCCCGTCACTTTACTTTTCCTTTTCAGGTGGCTTTACATTGAGTGACAAGCCTAATGGTATATAAGGCAGGAAACCATTAACAACGCTGGGTGGTAACCATATAACCAACTCGTGTTCCCTATGCATCAACAAGTGAGTTGGCAAAGGGTAGTGCCCCTCCCCGTAAAACAATAAACTCAGCCACTATATGGCGTTATGGCGACTGGCTAGATATGCTGTTTTAGGTTTGCTTTTCGTGCTAAAATAATCACCTCTCTATCTTAATGCCTAATTGTATTGATTTTACAATCTAATACGTTGCTAGTCACAAATAAGTTACGGAAAGCATGTAGAGCCAGAGCAGTCTTGTTCTGACACCAAGCTACGTCGAAGAAGACACCATAGGGAAAAAAATTTAGGCCAAATTAGTAATGTGGTGCCACGTTTCATGTTTATGATTTTAGGAACCCGGACAGGCCTTATGTAGGGGACAAATTATGTGTCCGATATTTAACACTCCAGTCTTTTAGTTCTCCCACAATGGCTGCTTATTCTTTGATGTAGACTGACTTTAATGCAATATTTCTGTAAAGTTACCGCATTCAGCATTTGTTCTTTCCTACACAATAGCCCTTCATTTTACTGTCAAACTTAATGCCAAGTATGTTTTAGAGACTAAGTACAATTACAGAAGTAACACTGTCAGAAATGGTCTTGTCATTTCAGCCCCATGATTTTATTTGGGAAAAGTTTGAAGGAAGAACCACTCACAGAAGTTAAATTTATTGGCCACAGTTCCATTAAGTTAAACCATATACACATTGGACACTTAAGTTGATGTACAAAGTCACACTAAAGACGTACTAGAACACTCCCACGTGCTCTGCTGCTCCTCCCCTCGTCATGTCACCACCTTTGGCTCTACCTTATCTCGAAGTAGACACCTTTTGACTCATCTTCACTTCTGTGGGAATACCGTGGCATCCAGACCTCATAGTACCTTTTCCTGTGTCACCAGCTGCTTCATGCAGAGTTTAAACACGTTCCTTTGCCTGAAGTCGAAGTGTAGTTCGCAGTACTTCTGCCCTTCAAAGAGATCTTGTTTTATTGATGAAGTTAAACATGGTTTAATCCATCGATACTTCGTGCCATCAAGGAGTTTGGTTTTGTTTGCCATATTTGCCTTCCCGAGAAGTCTTGTCCACGTATTTTCTACCTATGGAGTTTTCCGTCTTTCAATAGTTTGTTCCTCTTGCTCCCGATAACCTTAGTTAGTCGTCCTTGTTATGATGCGAGGCCATACATGCGGGAACAAGGACAGGACTGGATGAAAGCCAGTGTTTTGGACGAGATGTCACGGCTTGTGAAGTAGCAGATACCGTTAACCATCCACCATTGCCAAGCTTTAGTCATCTCCCATCCACGTAGTAGAGATGAAGTCACTGGACACTCAGCGATTAGTCAGCCGTCACCCATATAGTGGCGGAAGCCATCAAGCCCTCACGGATCAGTTACCTCATTTACGTGGTAGACATAAGTCGTTGTGCACTCATGGATAACCAGGAAAATTGTCTAGTTGGAGTACTGACACCATGCCGTTTCACACCTAGGAAATAGACTATTTTAGTGTAAAGTGAAAAACATCCTCGAAACACCTGCCCATTACTGTAAAATCAGATTAAATTACAGCATCCTAACTAAAATTTCATATTTCTAAAAAAAGTAACAACACCAAGACTTACGACTGATATACCTCAAAAACCAAGTCCAATATGCATAGAGTAATTTTATATCCACACATTACCATTACATATACACATATATAAAGTTGTGCACTTACTTTACATGAAGAGTTCTTCGTCAATGTTGTTCTTTCAATCTTAGGAGCCAGACTCACCCTTCACCGTTCTGTCACCCCTCATATCACCTCGGTTCCAGATTTCCAGCCAATCATTTGCAAGTTCCAGTTCCAGGCTTGAAATCTTGCTCAGTCGTGGTCAGTGTACCATTGAGTTTCGGATCATGGCCAGACATATTCAAAAGTGTTATACAGAGCATCAAGGCAAAGCCCCCCTCCTCCCCCCACACACACACGCACGATTAATATTATTGGTCAATATTTGGTATTGATCAGTGTTATTGATCGTGTATGGGTTATATTGAAGGATTGTTCAGTATATTGACAATTTTCTGTTTATGGCCGCAGGGGTTTTTACAGTTACTGCTGTCAATATTACTGATCGTGTGTGGGGGCCTTAAGCCAGTCAATTTTATAGAAGTTCAAAGCTTGGAATCGTACTCAGTCATGTTCAAAAATGCCACTCAGAGCTTCAAATCTAAGCGAATCATTTTGATGGGTGAAGTTGAAAGCCTCGATTCTTTGTCAGCCATTTTCAAACACGTGATTTAAATATTTTTTCGAGTCGGGGACTCAAGAGATGGTTCGTAATCGGAATGTTCTGGATCCTACATTTTTTGGCACAAGGGTGAATCCTGAATTTTCGAACTGGGAGGGATAGATAGATTGATAGATAGGTAGAGAGATTGATAGGTAGATAGGTAGGTAACAGAAATAAACAGATTGGTAGATATGGACAGACAAAGAGGTAGACAGACAGACAAAGGATAAATAGGTAGGTTAACAGATAAACATAGGTAGATATACACAGACAAGTAAACGGGTAGATAGATGGATGAATAAATACATAAATTAACCCCTTCCTTCCGATGACGCAAGTTTAAATTTATGCTTGCTTTTGCCACGATTCTTCTATCCATAGCACTTCTTCGTGACTAGCACCAATTACCATACTCCTTTCACCATAACTTGGCCTAATTTTCGACCGTTTGCATTGACAGTAAGGCAATACTACGGCTACATTCTTTAAATAGCACTTCTTCGGGACTAGCATATATAATTTACTGCTGCTGATCTATACTAAGCATGAAAACATGGATAGATGGCAGTTTTAGGACTAATTTATCATTATTATTATTATCAGTTATTCTCCTCCTCTTCCTTATCATCACCATCATCATCATCGTCGTCGTCGTTATCACATTATCATTTTCCTCTACCTCATATTATTATTATTATTATTATTATTATTGTTGTTGTTGTTGTTGATCATGAACCCCCGTGGACTGCAGTGGCTATTTTGCACCTCCTTTCGGGGCCTAGGGAGGATAGGGAGGGATTTAGGGGACATTTTACTAACCAGCCAGTTAACTATATCATTCCCACCAGCCAAAATTCTCGATAATAGCACCAGGAAAATGCAAATGAACTCGAAATGAAGCGGTTTCGTAGGCAAATTACCCAGACAAAGCCATTGATTAATTCCCTTTACCATGAGGACACATTTTCCTTTTATTTCTTCATTTTTCAGAGTATTTGTATCAGCATGTAACTTTTTTTTCGGATATTTTCATACACCTGAGATTTGGAGCAAGTGTTGTTAGATTTCAGCTAATTTAGCGATGTCTGCTAATATGACGTCATTGGCAGGTGGTTGGTGTGGTTCAGGTGGTCCTCTTGCCGGAATTTTACTTATTTTCCCAAATTTTCAGTTTTTTCATAAAATTTCTTAATAAACCTCTTGGAATTTCCTTGCGAGATCATGCCTGGTTATAATGTAGCATCCTGAGTTGTCGATTAGCGGCTTCCGCTGACATAGCTTGGCCAACAAGCAGATGGCAGCTGGTCGATCATATTACTGGAATTTTATCCCATTTTACCAAGTCCTGGCGATAATGTAACGATTTTAAATATACTCTATGGATTTTCTAGTGAGACTGTGGTTGTGGTGGCATATTAGCCTATTTATACTTGCGTTTCGGGATTTGAGAACAAGTTAGTCATTTGGATTAGTAGCGCTGTATTGGTGACGTCATCTCCCAGCACGGCTGCGGTCCTTGGCTCTGTTGCCGTTCCTTATTTTCACTCTTTCCATCGTAGTGTTAAAATGTCCTCCTCCCCAGCGTTTGAACCCGATCTTCCACCAACATGACTCAGGGAAGAGGCTGAGGTAAGCAAATATTGGTTTTCTGATTCAAATAAGTGTGAATTAGGCAGTGGGAAATTACGTTTTCATGCTGGGAATATATTACGGCTTCAACATTGCCTTCTTAGCATTAATTTTTACCTAATCGACTCGGTGAAAATTTTGGTTAGAAAATAATGGAATAAGCTTATAAAAAACCAGAAATGGGAAATATGGGGAGTGCAGCGTTCACTTCTCTCTATAAGCATTTTCCGGCCTGACTTCTACCATTACAAATCAAAGGAAATATAAGCTTCTTTTTAGATATTTTTGGCCCAGTTTCAGGTAATATTGATTGCATAGATCAAAAATAATGGCTGATTTAATTTGTATTTTACATTGATCCATGTCCATATTTCCCTAATTTCATGTGTGGCCTTTTTACCATATTTTTTGTTTTTATGTAAGATGTGGTTAGGTTGATTTTTGTCAGCGTAACCACATCAATCCATTGTTTTTTACGATTATCAATGCCCGTATTATTAGGTGAGATGGAGTTAGGTTGATTTATGCCAACAGGAAAGGTTGTACATTTCCATACAGTATTTTCCAGCTAACCACACACTATATCCATCAATTTTTACGATTATCAATGCTGGTATTAGGCAAGATGGAGTTAGGTTAATTTTATGCTGACCTGTTATTTTTCTTGGATTGAACTGTATTTTATTTGGGAGATGCACTGAAATGGTACTCTGAAAACTAAAAATCCATCCATTAATAATAGAATGTAGGGATGGAAAGGTATGAGAGGATGAGCTGGGGGAATGGTAGTGGAATGGCAGGGGACAGGGCAACATGCAGGGGATTTTTTGTGGCCACCTCTTACATGTGTGAGCAGGGGACAGGGCAGTGAAATATGGTGGGGGAGAGGGCAACATGGAGGTGCTTCGTTTGTGGCCACCCCTCACGGGATTAAGGCATTGGCAATAGATAGAATTGCTGGATATATGTATGCATATTAACTAAACTAAATACAATCAGGGGCATTTAAGAACACAATGTTTAATCAACTTAACCTTGTCATCTATGAATTTTTCTATATATAGCCCGACGCCCTAATGCCGCAAAGGGTGGCCACAGACAAAATGCCTCCAAGTCACTCTGAATTTTTACTTGAGTGGTAATTTTAGGTTAGGGAGTGAAAATGGTTGTCAGAATTAGAATAATTCGCTAAAATTATCGGTACAGGCAAAAACAATTACAAGAGGTCTATCCAGTTTTTTTAATTGACACTTCTGTGACATTCTTGTTGCAGATTTTACAAAGACAACCCAACCTAGCTAGCCTTCAGGAGTCAAATAAATATTGATACTGCCGTGGGAGAAACGTCTTAGAATTGCCAAAAATGCCGAAAGAAATGGATCACTTTCTCGTAATTCTGGTATTGGCTGAAACTATAATGGAAACAAAAGTCCACTGCAACAGTAAGGTTATAGAATTGTAAGTTTTTTAAATTGTGTATGGAGGAGAAACTGCTTATTTTACATTCTCTAATTTAGGCACACATGTTTTGCCAGTTTATGTAGAGTCTTGTAATTTTTCATATTCATTTACCATCCAAGTTTAGCCAGAGTAAGATGAGAAGCCCACATTAACAGTCAGGTTCTGCCAGATTATAAAGAATTCAGATCCATTCCATTTTTGCCAGAATAAGATGAAATTTGTCCCATTTTCCAACACTTGTCAGAATCGAGCCCCATTTCCATTCACTTTTGTTAAAATACAAAAAGTAGAACCCCATTTCCCATGTCAGTTTTGTCAGAACGTGAAGACTAAAACCTACAGTATTTTATTCAAGTTAGAGGTTTTTGTAGCCTGGAAGTAGCTACCTGGGGGGTTTATGTAGGTCTCGTACTTTTAAATCCATGGGTTTGTGTGGTTCAGAGGGGCAGATGAGATAGGCATTGCGTTTTAATAATGTGACCAGGCAGCAAAAAGTTGTTAGACAGGAGGGCATTACTGATTTGCGTATAATAGAGGCTGTAGCAGCAAGAAATCATTACAGTACTTACCGTTACTGTACTGATCTTGCTTACAATATCAAGGTTAGTACTGTTGCAGCCTGAAATTAACAGCACTTACCATTACTGATCTTCCTTCACATATACAGTATACCAAGGTTAGGACTGTAACATTGTTTTCAGATCAGGCCTAGGCAGCAAGAAATTGAGGGACATCTTGCCAATAACACGGAGCTTAGACTACAATGTTTTTTCAGTTAGGTTAGATCCCATTACACTTGCCTTGTGTAAATGTGGCAAGAGTGTATGGAAGAGTAATGGTCACTCAGTATTTTTTAATAGTTCTTGCCTTTATAATTGTTGCATTTCTCGATACTAGGATAGTCTGTGCCCATCTGCTACCAAAAATAATCAGGACAAAATCATTTCTAATATTACTACATAGACTAATGCTACTTTTCATATTTGATTATGATAAAAGTTGATATAACTGGTTCAATGTAGATACGTTGGGTCAAGGGCCACTTAGCCTAAAATCTCACACTTCCCTTTTTAAGTTTGCCTTTTGCACCCCCAGTAGTACCATGTTTTCCATTAGGGGTAGTGTCTTTGCTGCTCAGTTCAAGTAATTTCGGTATTTGTGTCAGTGTATCCTTGCCAGACATTCAAAATCAAAAGCTTGAGTATGTTCTTTCTCAGTGTTGCATGCTGCATTCTTTGTTGCACTTGGACTGTAATTTTTTGGTGGGTGTTGGTGTTGCAGTGGCCTGGCATATAGGAAATGGAATGAGGGTGAGTCACAGCAAATGTAAACACTGGGCAGCCATCGTAACTCGAATGTCTGTTGGCTCGTGGGAAACATTGTACACAGTTATCGTATTAGGAAATTTCACCGTTATTGCAAAACTGGGTAGACTTTTAGCTCATTGTTCTGTTGACATATTACAGAGATAGCCCGATTATCCAGGCTATATGGTGCGAAGGGGTGACTGAATAGTCCGAAATCACGATTAATCCGGCGGAAACAAAAAACAAGTACTGTTAGACTGATTTATTTACCGGAAAATGTACACTTAACGTAGCAAAAAAGACCTTACCAAATCTTTGCATATGCATCCTGCTTGTTTCTGTATTTTTCTAGTTTCAGTTTGGTAAATTTCTTTATCTTGCTGAAAAATTTCCTCTGTTATTGTCATGTTCCTGAAGCTGTACAGTCGCGTTCGTGAGTCCTGATACGCATGTAGTTGTCTGATGTGTCCGTCGGTAGGATATTGAACTATTTCACTTGCTAACCGACCAAATTATGTTCAGTGTATCAGGCAGTAAGCACAGAAGTTCCTTATTCCAAAAGCAGTGATCACTGCAATAGACAACAAAAACACCTGTGTATCGGGACTCATGAACGCGACTGTACCTACAATTGTTTCCAGCACAATGGAAGAAACTCAACATATTCAAGTGTGGATTTTGTTTCCCAACTTCCAAACTGGAGATTAAGTTAGGTTAAATTATTAGGTGCAGTTAAGCTGTTAGGCCAGGTTTGGTTAAACAATTAGATCAGAACAGTACCTTCCGCCATTACGTTAACTAACAACAAGAGTTGCACACCAGCAGAATAGCTAAAAACAACGGGGAAACAGATTTAACAAGAAATGTTTATTTGCCAACCCAGAAACAATCAGAAAAACATAACAGAAAATCAGGATGAACTGATTTGGTAAGGTGCTTTTACTGCTTACAGTAAAGCATATGTTTAGCCCCTCAATGGCCGTGAGTTCAGAAATTTGCGTGCTCCCGTGGCAGGCCTTGGAACCATTTTTTCTTTGTTCCAAAATCAGTTTAATTTTCTTACAGATGTGGTAAGGCTCGTCTGGTGCACTTTTAATTTATTTTTTTTTTCCCTAAACCCATCTTCTGATTTGCTATGAATCGTGAAAGAATAAAATTAGGGCGCATGTTACATTAACATTAAAACATACTGACGAAAACATCTGGGATGAACTGACCGCCTGGCTGTTTGGGATGGTACAGCAGGTTTGTATAACCATACCAGTGACTTTCGTTCCCTTCCCATAATTGTTCGCAGATTTTATAGCTCCCTAACTCAACGTCATTGACACCGGTGCAGTAATGTATTGTTCAAGGATGGCAGCTATGAAGGGGTTAATGAAATACATAATTATTTGTATCAATACTGTCTCAAACATACACATAACAACAAACGAAGAATGAGCAGTAAATGTACACTTAGCTGCAAAGAGCAGAAATAACTGTATGCTCTGTCGGTCCAAAATGTGTTGGGAACCGCGACATTGAACAAAAAATGTGGGATCCTAACTTATGAGAAGACGTGAGACAAAAGTTTTTTTTTTCTTATGACTAGTAAACATTTTTGCTCCATTTCGTCCCCTAAAATTGTGAAACCTATAAATTTTCATGTAAGCATACAGCCTAATGACCTTGCCAAGTCAAATTATATTCCTCTAGTTTGTTTTCTGTATTTTTCTGCCTATTTTGAGGATGGTAAATTACCTTTCTCTTGCAGCAAGATTTCCTCTTATTATAATGTTCCTTAAGCCTTACCTACTATTGTTTTCGGCATAATGGAAGAAACTTACTCAAAATTAAGGGGCATGTTACATTAGCATTTAAACACATCGGCGAAGACATCTGAGAGGAATTGACCACCTGGCTGCTTGCGACAGTAGAGTAGGGTCGTGTGTAAACATATCAGTGACCTTCGATCCCTTCCCATAATTGCTTGCAGTTTTTTTTATAGCTTTTAACTCACCGTCACTGACACCGGTACAGTAAAGCATCGTTCGAGGCCGACAACTATGAAGGGGTTAATGGAGTACATTATTGTTTGCATCAATACTCTCTCTTTCACACACACACTTAAGAATGAACATAATGTACACTTAACTGAAAGAGACAGAAATAACTGTATGCTCTGCCAGTCTGAAATGGGAAGCGGAATATCTAACAAAGATTGTGAAACTGAATGCTAACTTAAGAGAACACTTGAGATGGTAGAGTAATTTTTTTTCTGATTAGCAAACATTTCTGTTCAATTTCGTCCCCTAAAATTGTGAAACCCATAAATTTTCGTCTAAGCATACAGCCTAAAGACTTTACCAGTTCAATTCATATTCCTCTACTTTGTTTTCTGTATTATTCTACTTTGAATTTGGTAATAATTACCTTCTCTTGCTGAAAGATTTCCTCCTTTATCATCATCACGTTCTTTAGGCCGTACCTACGACTGTTTCTGGCACAGTGGAAGAAACTTATTTAGCGTAATAAGTGGATTTAAATTAGAAGTGGATTTCGTTTCCCAGTTCTCCAACTGGAGCCCAGGTTAGGATAGGTTAAATTACTAGGTAGTTAAGCAATGTTAGGCTAGGTTAGGTTATCAATCGCCTAACAAAACTCCACCTTGCCATCCATGTGATCGAGTTGTGAGCAGGAGGTGTGGGTGGGGGGGCAGACTCACGCTTGTTTACCCGTGCCTCGCTCGCTAGCAACTGGAGCTATCGTACGAATAATTCTGTATTACTGTACCACTGAACCATTCAGTCACGGCCCGGATATACCGAAGGCTGGATAATCCGAGCCTGGATAATCGAGCTTTCACTGTACTTACAAAACTTGACAGGCCTGATAGTGGAAATTATTTTACTATCCATAGCTAGACTCCTAAATCCTGTAAGGGGCGGCCACACACAAATCCACATCGTCCTGTCCTTTGCCGTTTTGCTGCCATTCCTCTACCCCACATCCCCCTCTCATATTTTTAAGTTAAGCGCTTTCTTTCAGACTTTCACCCAATTTTATTTTACTGCATTCATGATTGGCGTTCAAGATTTATTTTCCCCATTAATATTTTGAATGTTGACTCTAACATGCCGGGTTTTCTTTCAGGATTGACAGACAAGATTGGAGAGTCCTTGAGTGGAAGCCTGAGTGGAATAGAAGGAACATGATGAGCGGATAGGAACGGAACAGCCTCGAAAGGGGTGGTCCCTTGAAAATGAAGTCAGGATTGAGGACAGAAGGCAGTCTGTGGCATCAGCAATACGTCAAAAAATTCCTGGTAAGAATTTGAGTGTTGCATCACTTATTCTTCTTTGCTTACCAGTCAGTTTAGCTTGTTATTGCTAAGAAATTTGCCTCTTTGGTGATAGGTCAGTTTAGCCTCATTTCAGTGACATCTTTCAAGTTTATTCCTACTGCTTCCATACAATTTTGATTTAGGGAAGGCCATAGTTATTTTCACATTAACTTGGCTCTATAATTTTCACCTTAAGATTGCTCTACATTTTTCATCGTGGCTCTGTCTGTAATCCTTTTGCCTTAACTTGGCCCAGTCCGTAGTTTCCACCATAACTTGGCTGTATAATTTTAAGCATAACATAGCTGTCTCACCTTGACTTGGCCCAGATTTCTTTAGCAGCTTATTTCACATTAACTCAGACTTAGAAATACAATGTTAAGGCTCTACGTCCTTCCCAACTTTTCATGGCAGTCATATGTTGGTGTTATAACCTATTGTTGCAACTTTGCTTTAAGATAGGCTTTGTGTGCATTGATCATCTAGACCTCCTTTCCCCCAAATCCAAAGGGCCACACGTCCATTCACTCACCATTCAAGCCCCAGAATCCTGTTTCTATTTGATACACCCAAAACCATTCACCACACTGTAGCTTCACATAAACATATCAGATAGTGTGCATTGATACTGGACAGAAACAGCGTACGTTATTTTTGCTGCTGAGCTAAAATTCTCTAAATGTAGAAATTGTGAACCAGGTCAAGGTGAAAGTTTTAGGTCGGATGTTGGGATTGACTTCCATTTATCGTTTCAGCTTTAACCCCTTTAGTGCGTTTAAAGATCGTATGCATAACTGCTTCGATACCAGCCATCTTTCCTAAGCTGCATGAAATAGTCTGGAGATAGGAAGAAAAGTATATCTGAGTGAAGAGGGTAATTCTGTTTTTATCCCCTCTAATTAGGCGACGTGTTTTGTTGGCTTATCCTTATTGCCTCCAGATGATTTTATTCAGTTTAAGAAAGGCCTGATACTGGTATACCTTGATATACGATACCCCCTAGATGTGATACCTCGGTTTAATGATGGGTTTTTATTTTTTTACCAATTTTGATGTTCTGGACTAAGATTGTGTGTTTAGGTTGATTTATAAACTGTTTTTAGCCTTAGGTTAATGTGTTTTAGCCATAGTTGGGGTGAACATTGTCATTTTGGGGTACAGTTTACTAAGCTTGATTTTTTCCAAACATATTTGACGATTTTTAGGTTTTATTTGTTGGTTTTAGTGAGTTATTTACAGGTGTTAGGCTTAGGTTAGCTTCCTTAACAGCTGTTAGGCCATTTACAATGGCTTTAAACTTGTTTTTGGACTCATTTGTGTGGGTTTGGACTTGGTTGGGGGGAAACCCATGGCTCAGAAATGCATCGCTATACTTTACATGTTAAATCTACTCCGATATACAGTACCCTGCCTAACGATGGGTTTTTAGCTAACCAGTTGCATAGTTAAACTGGAGTATACATGTATTGAAGGGGTTAAACAAACTGGAATTTAGTGGTAGGACCCTAATTTTTTGAAGCAGTTTATCAAGTGACTGTGGTGGTTTGATCAGCCTTCATCCCATACTACAGAATGCAGTCAGCAACCAAATATACTTAAATTATAATAGGGTGGACATTCCATTTTGATTTCGGGTTAAACCATATGTCATACAGTTTGGAAAGGCTCCAACATGCATAAGTCTGCCTTTGACACCTCATTCCAGTTCTCCATGCTGCTTGGTCTTTTTCAGGCTGCCTTTACCTCTGCCCCTGACACAGTTCACTCCCTGTGCACCCAGTTGTGGTTTAATGTGTGGCCTGAGGATAGACTCATGTTCCTATACTCCATATGGGTTAGGCTTCACTTGCCCATGTCATAATTGGTTTGAACATAACCCCATGTATTAATTGGTTAACAAAGCCCCCTAACACCTATTCCTGTCATATTGCTTACTGTTCCCAGTGCTACATAATTCGTAATTGCCAGACTCTTCATAGGTAACATACAAAAAGATAGTGTGGAAGAGTTGATATATGTGAGACATGTGTGCTGGAAGAAGTTCAGGGAGCTGTTGCCTCTCCTGACATTGAGAGGGCTCTCCCCATGTGCTAAGGGATCTTTGTATGTGGCATGTGTTAGGAGTGTAATGCTGTATGGTAGTGAGACCTGGGCAGTAAAGGAAGAGGATATTTGCAGGCCAAAACGTACAGAAATGACAATGGTTAGGTGGGTGTGCAATTTGTTCCTGAGTGCAAGGCCTGGGGGGGCTGGGTTTTTGAGGGAAGAGTTGAGAGGTAGGATGGGGCTGGAGTGTATTGGTATTGTGATGATGAGGGCTGGACTGAGATGGTTTGGGCATGTGGAGAGGATGGGGGATGATAATTGGGTACAGAGGCTGAGAAGTGTGAACTTTGGGGTATGTGAACGTTGGGGTAAGGGTTGCAAGAGGTAGACCGGAAAAGACCTGGGACGAGGTCGTTGACTATGACCTTGGATAAAGGACTGAATAGGGAAGCTGGCAGAGATGGAGCAGCATGGAGAGCCATCATTAGGTGACAAGGCCTTCAAAAACAAAGGAACGATGTCAAAGAATAAAGCAGTATGGAAGAGGTGTTAGGAAGTCTTCATACCTGATGAGAGTACGGGCCTTGGTAATTTTTCTCTTGCTTTCACCTGACTGTCACTCTTGTTTGTTGTTGTTTAGTGCCGGGACTCTTGCTGACTGCTAATGGTTGCCAGCCATTTGGCTCCTAAGGTTTCAGATTTACAAGCCAAATAAATTTTTAGTAGCCAGACTGACTGAGCCAAAATATTTTGAGCAATAAATATATTTATTTACACATTGTGATGGTTAGAATCATTTGCAGTAAAACCTCACTAGAACAGACTAATTGGGGCCCAAGTCATTCCAAAAAAGCGACATAAGGATTTCCCCCTGCTAAGGTATTTTCATACATGAGTCATGGCCACAACCCTACTTCACTCCACCATTCCCTTCTAAATCGTGGCATTAAGCCATTTGCCTCTTAGCTTTTCTCAAATGCTGCTATAAATAATTTACTGCATAACACAGTACAGTTTTTGTAAGGTTTATACTCGATAAAGGCCATTGTAACACTCGCAGGATAATTTTCATACATGAAGTGTCATAGCCACCATCTTGCTTCACCCCACCAGTTCCTTCTATCCCTATTGCTTCTTAGCTTTTCTAAAATGCCACTAAAAATAATTCGTTGCATTACACAGTATAATTTTAGCAAGGTGTAGACTCTATAAATGCCATATATAACCCACAAAATAAGATATTATCGCTTATTAAAAGCTTCATGGCCACCATCCTGCTTCACCTCCACCACTTCATTTTGACTCGTGGTAATATCTCATTTGCCTCTTATTTTTTTCTTAAATTCCACTATAAATAATTTATTGCATGACACAGTAAAATTTAAGCAAGGCTTGGACACAATAGAACTCAGAAGTAATTTTAAAAAACTTACAAAAATCTTACGTAATCATTCAGACTGGCTTGGCTAACCTGATGAAGGATCCTTCAGAGCAAATCCTTCAAAATCATTTCCCATTATCTTGAGGGTCATCATCAAGGAACAGTGAATCATTGTCCCAATTGTTTTCACTGACAAGAGCTGAATTGTGGATGGGAATTGGAGCTGTAGCCTGTACTGCGTGTGTATAATTTTAAGCATTTTTCAAAGACTGTACTGTACACATTATACACCTTGATTTTTACAATCTTACAAACAAATACAATCACTCTGTCTGCATATTTCAGTCATCACTTGTCACCATCGAGCAGTATGGGACTTGGGAAAATGACGGGGGGAAATGATGTGGAGAAAAAATAGTTGTTGCCAGGTCACCACGAACCGAAGCACAATCACACACCGCTCACTGTGTGATTAAAGCTTGATGTCATAATATTAATACAGACCCCTTTTCTAGTTTTTGAGCATTTAGAAAGACATTGTGGGTATAACTTAATTATAAACACTTTTCAAATATTGTACTGTATACATAGAACAATAGCTACCCTGCCTGCCCACCACCAACCAACACACGAACACACAAACCGCACGGACAATATGACCACCCCCCTGTGAGGTTAGGCAGTCCAGAATGCTACTAGCTTTTTCAGAGTTTTCCTGAAGAAATAATTCCAGTCGGCTCCCTGACTCCGAAAAAAGCGACTTCCAGCGTACTGAAGTCCGTTGTAGTGAGGTCATACTGTATTGGGGTTTGTTGCTGGTGTATATTGTTGATTATCGGTCTATTTTTAAACGTTCACAGTGGCAACAAGGAAGGACTTAATGATCAATCTCAACATGCCTTTTTGTTCATTTAAGTGAGATTTACTTATTTTGTAGTTTACTGGGTGTTGAAGTGGAAGTGGCTTACCAAACAAAAGCCCTGAGTGCAGTCTAATAATTAAGGTGTTTGTTGTTTGTTGGTGTTTAGTGCAGTTTTCTAAATGTTTGTCTTTTATTTGTGTATAGTGGTTTCATAATTACGGTTTGTGGTTAATTGGTATCGTTTAGTGCAGCCTTATGTTTACGGTTTGTTGTTCATTGTCATTTAGTGCAGTCCAAGGATGAGATGGAGGGATGGAGTGGAGAGGTACATGAGAGAGGGGGTTGCAAGTTGGGAGCGGGGTAGTGAAATGGCGGGGGACAGAGCGACATGGTGATTTGTTTGTGGCCACCCCGTGCGCGATTGATTTTTCTGGCAGATAGATAGATATGTTGACGGTTTGTGGTTTGTCATGTAGTGCAGTCTCATGATTACGGTTTTTGTCGTTTAATCCTCTCGTTACCTGTTGATGCAGGCTGTGTCCTACCGTGTGCGAGTACTTGCGACAGTCCTGGGTGGCCAAGGCTATACACACACACATCACTGCATTATTCCCGCACACTTGATAGTATATCAACAGTTTTATCCTCACATCCATATGTATGCTTCTATATTTATTTTTCCCCCCTTATCCTCAATAAAAGCATGTGCTTGTGGTGTAAAAAAGATCAGTTGAATGTAAATTGTGCTTCAATATATTATTTTACTTCAGTTTTATTCAGTTTTTTGTCATAGAAATACAATTTTTATGATAGATGTTGCTGAGAAAGTTATAGGGAATGTATTGGCTACATTTTGATGTACAAAGAATTACTGTTGGTATGGAATGTGAAAGGAAATTATTTTATGCTCGAGCAAGGGGCGATGCTGGGTGTGGCGTGGGTTGAGCGCAGTGAAGGAATGCACGGGGACGCAAGTAGTGCTTTGTTCACGTCCAGAAATCATTCCATAACGAAAAACAGGCCATTTCATTGGACGCAGCCGGTGTCAGCTGGTAACGAGCGGTTGAAATGCGTGCAGATGCAGCCGGTGTCATTTGGTAACTGACGGTTGAACTTTGCACAACACCCATAAGCATGAAAGGGTTAATGCGGTCTTACAGTTGATTTTTGTCGTTTACTAGTTACGTTTTTTTAGTGCAGCCTTGTAATTACAGGCTTTTGTCATTGTCGTTTAGTGGTTTTGTAGTTGTCGTCTTACAACCCCTACTTTGTGTTTCACTGTATTGTCCAACCCTGCCACTGAGCTGTGAAATAACCTGCCAAAGGAGAAAGTTAACATGAAATGAGTACAGATAACAGATGCAATAAACAGTACTGGGCAGAATAACTAAGGAAGATGTGTTAGGTGTCTCTCAAGCTAGTAAGAATATAAATGCTTGAATCATGTTATATAATTTTTTCTCTTCAGGATATGTCAAGACTGATACGGAATAGAGAAGATGGTTGTAGGAGTTTGAAGTGAAGATGGAATATAAAGTTGAACAAGGAGTGAAGACTTGAATGGTCTTTTTGAATGAGCTGGAGCAAGGATATGGACAGCGAGTATGAAACCTTTTGTAGCTGCTACCATCATGCGTGCCCTCAACATCTTCGAAGGTGAGACTTAACTTTATCCAATTAGCCAGCACAAGAAAATACAAGAGTGAATTTATGTCGGCTGTTAGCACGCACAAAAATATGGCTACAGTTGGTTGTGAAGAAATTAACAGATTATAGTGCTTGTGTATTGTTTGTTCTTTGCTACTTAGTGAAATGGCAGACAGGGTGACATGGAGGCAATTTGTTTGTGGCCACCCCTTGTGGGATTAAGGTTCCCAGCAGCAGACAGATGCCACTTTATAAGGACATGAACTAGGACTCTCACTCTTGAGGCATCTGGCAATAGATAGATACTTTGTTCATAAAGTCCTTGGCTAGGCTGTTGAATCCTGAAAATAGTGATGCAGATTACCCTGGAGTGTACACCTTATGGCACACCTTTGTTTTTTTTTTTTTTTATGCATGGAAGAAGGAACCAAAGGCCACGGGCCTGCATACTGTTCCTTCCAAGAAAAAGCAAAAACAGTACAAAAGAGAGCCAAATTCAAGATCCGTTCAATTTGAGATGCCTGGACACACTGCGTTTGAAAGACTGGAGATCATAGGAAGTAGGAAATACAGACAGAGGAAGACAGTTCCAGAGTTGACCAGTTGCACAAATAAAAGACTGGGAGTAACGGTTAACTCTTGCATTAGAGAGTTGGACAGAAAAGGGATGAGAGTTTGTTGCTTGACCACCTTACCCCACTAGACAACCAGGCATCCAAACAGTAACTTAAATTCTATCAGTGTCTTATTCCTTTCCAATTGTCATTATTTTTTTGTGTAACTGTTGTTCTTTTACACCAATTTGGCCCAAATTTTTGTCCTTCAGCTTGTTTAACGTAGCTCGGTGGCAGAGAAAGGCAATGCTACAGGTCTAAAGCCTTTGCCCAGCATTTCTTCCTGACTAGCATTGTATTCTGTTCCAAATCTGTTCTTGCATCTCAGCAGTTAGGATGGAGAGATGTTGGTTTTAGGCCAAGTTAGAGTGAAAAGGGTATAGCTTTGTGTATACTTGCTTTCACCAGACCATTTTGTTCAGTTTTTAACACATCAGTTAAGGGATTTTGTGTCCATTAATTTCCCTTTGTATCCTGTTGCCTAGTTATTAAATCTTCTCACATCCCTGTCAGAAGTGTAGGAGTAGTAGTAGTGGTTGTTCCCTAGGCAGTCTGGCCGAACAGCCCCGAGTCCCTAAGGAAGGCCACGGCAGAGACCGGGCTTTCCCACAGAGCTCTCAAGGAGTGTATGTTGTGTTGTTGGCGTAGGTGATTGTGTGCAATGCAGTCTTCCATGATGTGCTTAATAGTATGGGGTGCTGTTACATCCTGGACAGGCGTCAGTGATGGAGTCATCCAGCCTCTTCTGATAACTCGAGGGCTGGATGATGCCCACATCTCAGCCTGCCTGATAGGATTCAGAAGGGTGGATATCAGGAGGCCATGCATGCAGCTGTGTGTTGTCCTTGAGTGACGAATGGAACGGCGAGTAATCTGAGTATGAATATGCTTCTGGAAGCTGGTCTGAGGTGGGCAGGGGGGAAGAGATGACAGTATTTGTGTTAATCGTGTGCTGGGTGTTGTTTTGATGTTCCTTGGTGTGTGTGGGTGTGCTGCCATGTAGTGTAGTGGATATTGTGGATTTATGGAGGCTGCAGTGAGAATTTGGGTGCCTCTCATGTCTAGATGATCCTTGACTTTGAGGACTTTGGTTTCTTGGTGTAGGTGGTGTGTAGGTATAGTAGCTGTGCGGCCTGTGATTATTGTATGGTGTGTAGGGTGTTGTAGTGTTTTAGTGAGGTTAGGAGCCCAAGCAGGGCTTGCATAATCCATCACTGAATGTATATATTGTTTGTATACTGTGGTGGTGGTTTCTTTGTTGTGTCCAAATGTTGTATGGGCAAGTGACTTCAAGGCATTGAGTCTAGGTGTTAATTTATTTTTGATGTTTGTGATGTGTTGTTTAAATGACATTGATGTACTGTATGTTACACCAAGGATTTTGAGTGTGTGTGTGTGTGGTAGGGGAGTGTTGTCTATGGTGAGGTGTGGAAAGTGACTGTGTTCTGCTGTCCAGTTTGTGAGAAGGGTCACTAGATTTGGCTGGGGCTATTTTGAGTCTGTTTGTGGTGAACAATTCATGTAGTGTGTTGAGGTAAGGTTGGAGGATTTGTGTGGCTGTGTTTGCATTTTGGTGTGTGCATGTAAGTGTTATGTCGTCTGCATAGGAAGCTAAGTGTGTCTGTGGTGTGTGGGTATGTCATGCATGTGTAGGTTGAAGAGTGTAGGAGAGATCCTTGGGGGACACCATTTTTGAAGTTTCTGATGTTCGAGGACTGACCAGCAAAAGTTACATGTGCATATCTCCCTTCTAAGTAGTTTGCCAGCTGTCTTTTTGTGTTATTGTGCATGATTGTGTTGAATATTTTGTTTGTGAGGTTGTGGCGGGGGATGAAATCAAAAGCTTTACTAATGTCTAGTGTGACAAGGAGTGTTCTGTGTGGTGGCCTAGCTGAATTCATGCCATCAAAAACTCTGTGTGAGGTCTGTAAGAAGAGTGTTTGTGGAGTGTAGTGGCCTAAAACCATGTGATGGGGCTAGGGGGGTGTGAGGTGTTACTAGTTGTAGTATCAGTCTTTGAGTGACTTTGGAGGGGGTGCAGAGGAGTGTGATGGGGCGGTGTGAGGAAGGTAATGTGGGGTCTTTGTTGGGTTTGGGGATAGTGATGATAATGCCATGCTTCCAGATGTTGGGTATTATGTTGTGTGAGTAGCTGTAGTTTGATATGTTGGTTGGTGATGTGTTTAAGGTGTATGTTGCTTATGTTGTCTGGTCCACAGACAGATGAGTGCTTGAGGTTACTAATGATGTGCTTCGTCTGGTTGTAAGTGAAAGGTGCAAAGTCTGGGTCTGTGGGGAACTGTCTCTTACATTGGATGATACGTCGGTCGTCACAGTCGGTCGGTCACGATGAGGGTTTAGATGGCTGACTTGTGAAAAGTGATTGATGAGAGTGTTTGCTTGTTGTTTGTTTGAAGGAATGGTGTCTGTTGTTGTGATGGCAGTGTGTGATTGTGTAGTGTTGCTGTTGGAGAGAGTGATGCTGTTTAGTGTTTTGTAGAGTTTGCTGGTGTTTGTTTTGTGATCAAGTGTTTGGAGGTACTTATTCCAATTTAGTGTTTGCTGTTCTGATATTTTATTGTTTATCCGAGTGTTGAGTTCGTGTATCTGTTGTATGGTGTCATGTGTATGGGGTGTTCGGGAGTGTCGTAGTGTGTCCTGTTGTCTGATGAGGCCTTGAATTTCGCGTGTGAAATTGGGGTTGTCTCTTTCTGTTGCCTCTGGGGATGTGTCTTTTGTCTGCATTTTGTATAATTTTATTGAAAGTGTGCACAGCAGTGTTGATGTTTGTGATGGATGTACTGTTTAATGTTTCAGTGTTCTGTTTCAGTTGTGAAGGCCTCCCAGTTGGCTCTCTTATAATTAGTGTAAGTGTGTCTGTGGCCAGCTGGGATGATTCTGGTTTTGGTAGTGATGATGATTGGGAGGTGGTCAGAGCCAAGGGTTCTGACCACTCCCCAGGAAGTTGTGGTTATGACTTTTGTTAGTGTTACTTCTTTTATAAGTGGGATATTTCAAAGGCTATTTGGCCAAGAGCCGTCAGTGTAATCTGAAGACTGCTTCTTTTCGCCAAATAGGGTACATCAGCCAGATATTGTGGACCATAAAATAATCGGCTGTGCTGTCTCAAGAACCACTTTGCAATAGTCTTGCCCAGCTGAAATTTTAGTCCAGTATAGCCTTAAAGCATTACAATTGATCATTATTCTGAGACAGCCTGGGATTGAAAATTAAAACTTGTCTAGATATTCCATATGTCATGCCATGAAGGATTAAAGCTAGAGCCACCTTACTTGGTATACTCAACTGTGATGACTGAAGGTCCCATGCATATGACCTCAAGGCCCCATTATAGCTTGGCTTCTAGTAGGCAGTGGTTGAGAAGTATCAAAATTGCCCTTGGAGAAGTGGATAGTGTTCACTATTATATAACTTGATAGCAAAGTGTTTATAAATCCTTGCATTAATTGTTTTCATGCTATAAATCCTAGTGTTAATCATTTTCATGCTATAAATCCTTGCGTTAATCATTTTCATGCTATAAATCCTTGCGTTAATTGTTTTCATGCTATAAATCCTTGCGTTAATCGTTTTCATGTTATAAATCCTTGCGTTAATTGTTTTCATGCTGCTGTTCGTGTAGTATCACCCGGTTGTATCTTATAGAGGCTTCATCGTGCTTGTATGCATTGGCTTTAGTCACGTAATGGCAACTTTCCACACTGCTCAATCTTTGACATTCCCCCTATTCAGTCCTGTATCCCTGCCAGATTTTAATTCAGGTTTTGATACTTGGGGTCAAGTTAAGATAAATTAAGGTAGGTAAGAAAGATGCAGTAGCTTAGGAAGATGTGCTAGGAACATATTAAGCTAGAGTTTTGACAAACTTGCACTGAAATTAACATGCAGAAAGGATGTAGAGCCATAGTACAGTATTGTCTTTTTCTGCCACTGAAATAAGAAATTAGCTGCAAAATAATGAAAATCTGGCCCAAGTTTGAGTGAAGAGTGTAGTGTTATTGGTAGTATTGTGTAAATGGTTTGATACTAATTTTTATATATTTTCTTTCAGGATATGACAAGATATGGAGAAACTGAAGATGGTTGCAGTAATGAAGTTCTCAGAAGTTGAACGAGGAGCAAAGGAGTGGACAACGAGTATGAAATAGCTTGATGTACCTGACGCCAGCTCATTGGAAGTCAACGTTTGAAGGCAAGACCAACTTTCTTTTAACCGTAATTGACACATTGCTTTAAAAGGGAGCCTTGTCATCCCAAAACCTTTAAGTGAAGTTAATGTAATGCGTCAGACCTTCGTATCCATCAGAATTATAAAAGAATCAAATCATTCCATAGTTCCTTTATAAAATAATTCCATATATGCTTTATAAAAGAATCAAGTTACTCTACTTGTAAAAACACCTCATGTCCTGTACACTGGTGGTTTATCTGCTATAGTCTACCTGGCTGAGTAGACCTGCCAACCACAGGCAAGCAAGAACCCCTGCAGGGGTTTCCCATGCAGTGTACTGGTGTTTCCTTGCAGTTTACTGTGCCCCACAACAGCAAGGCACTAGGAAAGTGTGGTTTGGTGTCTGGGTGGATCCTACATTTGTCTCCAGCCATGCCAGTTAATGGGTGCACTGTGGTAGGCCTGTGGTGTGGTTATATGGTTACCACCCAGCATTGTAGTTGTTTGGTTGTATGGTTACCACCCAGCATCGTAAGTGTTATTTGGTTATATGGTTGCCACCCAGCATTGCACTGGGTTACAGGAAACCATTGGTGACTAAAAGGAAATGGAGGAGGAGGGGCAGATTGGTCAGTGAATATTGTATGTGAACTTAAAATGATGAACTGGAGTATGGTTGGCTTTGTGGAAGGTCTGCGGCCACTGGATGAATAATTTACCTTCAAATTCCCCCCCTCCCCTCCCCTCCCCAAAACACACACACATACACAAATATAACAGCTTTTTGAGAGCAATGTGTCAATAATGGAATGTTCAGTTGGTTTAAGATATTGGTACAGCCCTTCAGCCTGGGAATTTGTCAATAATCGTTGGTAATGCCAGATCTTACTTAGGCACAAACTGCTGCCCTCAGAATATCACCTTGTAGACTGTTTATAATTTTGGATTTTTTATTCAGGTTGCATTGTCTTGGGCTGAGGGGTTAAGTAATGTTTTCAGAAAGTGTCATTATTTCTCTATACTCATCAGTGGACGGGAATAAGTGGGCTTGGAATAATTCAGAAATAAGGTTTAATTCAGTATGTTGGGTTGGGAATGATTTAGTTATTGCATTTGTATAGTGGACAATAGGTACTGCAGATAGATATTATGATTGAACAATGAGCAGTTAGTCTATAGTTTTACAAAATTGTGCGGTGTACACATTTATTTTTTTCCAAGTGGGGATTGAAACCAGTTTGAGAAGGTTTAATAGTGAAATGAAAGCATCAGGGCCATAGCAGTTCAGTAATCCCATCAGCAAACATTGTAAAGTACTTTGATATGAACTTGCTTGCATGCATTGGCCTTTGTGACCTAATGGTGGCTCTCCACACTGCTATCTCAGGCAGCCGTCCTATTCAGTCCGTTATCCCAGAGTTCATTTAGGGTTACTCTGAAACATTTCTTCTCTTACAAGCTTCAGATCACTATCAGTGGTTAAGACATGCCCAGCCACACCTAAATAATAGCCAGCAGTCAGTCTCAGGCAGACCCGTCAACTGAAAGCAAGCAGCTGGCCCTGCTGGGTTGTCTTGTGCAGTGAACCAATATTCTTATGTGGCTGAGAGTGCCAGTTATAGTGGTTCCTGGGTGGACACCACATTTTTCACATAGTTAATGGGCATCATAACCGTCACCCACACCAGTTATTTGGCTTTATGGTTACCAGTTATAAATGGTTCCTTGAATTACAGCAAACCATTTTTCACTCAGTGTACATGTGGTAATGTCACATCAGTTAATGGTCATTATAGGAGACTGCACAGAATTAGTTTAGTTATATGGTGATAAGCTTTCCTGACAGTGTGAGAAATAGGCCAGTTTGGTGTAGTGTGTTTTATTAATTACTGATGACAGAATACATAGTTCATAACACCCCTTGCAGTGTCCATCCTGTCCTGTTGCCCCACGAGAACAGTAGGGGCCCTGGGCTGAAAATGTAGTAATAAATATTAGTTGAAAAATACAGTAATTCCCTGTACTCTTGCCTTGGACCAGCTTATGCACCCAGTGCGTTAATTCTTTCACGATAAACCTTGCCTCCAAAATAGTCTGGTTAGGGAACTGCCTTAATCCCCTTACTGGTTTTGTATATTAATAGTTTTAGCTTAGAATACATGATTGAAGGGGTTTATTACTATTATTGCCATTTTAAACAGAACACAGTAAGATAATTGTCTATTACCATTAAGGTATTACTATTTTATCCAGCTTAGAATGTCCAGTATTATAAGGGTTAGTGTCTTATCATTATTATTATTATTATTTCAGTTTAAACAATTTGCTTAGGGTGTGTAATGTCCCTTATTATTAGTGTATTTTTTTCTTTGCCATCAAGTGTAATGAGCTTAGCTAAATGTTTTAAATAATTCACTATTGCATTTTTAAGACTAATTATAGACACTGACAGATTTATTTTAGAAAGTGATCCCTTTTATTACTCTTTAACCCTATATGCTTGTGTTGATTTTTTATTTCTGTATATTATTACATTTATTACCTTTATTCACACACACACACACACACACACACACACACACACACACACACACACACACACACACACACACACACACACACACACACAG